>CM053788.1:92453541-92518541 GCA_028749045.1 Cupressus sempervirens
TACCATGAATAATTCATGAATATAAATATCGTCAAGTTCTAATTTAAATAATACATCATCATCATTTGAAGGCATACCATATGAAATTATTATAGAAGAAATCAGATTACAATCTCAAAGAAACTATTTAAGCATCGCCATTACAAAGGTAATCATAATCATCAAATGGACATGTGAAACTATCATCATTGCAAGTAAATTATTATTACTATTTAGTATAATTAATTAGCCTATATATCAAAGTATCATATTTCAAATATCAATTAAGGGATAATATGTCCACAACATAGTCACACAAAACTTCAACAATGAAATCTACAATGATAGTAAAGGAGGGATATTAAACCCCCCCCCTTAAAATAGGCTTACTCTTGGAAGCCGTCTACCACTACTAAGATACTCAAATTCAAAGGAAATAGAGGTTAATATAATTCATCTTATTGGGTATACACATCTAACCACTAAGAGCCATATGATTTTGGTTTAAGCATAAATTGAAAACCACATTGGTCAAACACTTACTCTTTAGAAAAATTCTTAAATAGGCTTAGATTCACATTTAATGAGCATCATAAAAGACATCCAAAATTTAAGGTTACATTTGAAAAATAAGTTGAGAATCTCATGCAATCTTATGTCCACTAAAATATTGTAACATAGTAGGTTAGTTTCTCTAGGGTTCCTAAGTGGTGCATTACATATGCTAAACCTTGTCTATGGCTAACACATAACAATTTTCTAATTCCCATGTATGGGTAACACAGGGTTATTAGGCCTTCCCATGGTGATACAAAGAACATTTATCTATTGGTAGGATTTATGATGGGTTTACTAGTGGGTTACCACTTTGTTAGACAATTTAATATCATCTTTTGCAATAGATCTTTGAGTGATTCACAATAGGGTAGATACTCTACTGGGCGAGATAATAACTCTCCTCTTCTCTTAGCTTCTTTTAGTCAATGATTTCTCTCTTTCTATGATTTATGAGTTAGAAAAGAATCAATTCCTTGGGGTCTTTATGAATTCCTCATCTTATTAATTGTAATGAAAGTATCTTATTCTTTGTGCTCTAGTTTACTAAGAGTCTAGATCGATTCCATACTCTCGCTTAAGTGATGGCTAAATATACCATCTTAAATTAGAAGCACTCTAAATTAAGGAAGTTTTAGCACCTATTTAATGCAATATCATCAATCTCGTTGCACCTCTCATTTTTTGTCTTTTTAAAGCTCCTATTTCACAGCATTAAGCTCAAGGAAGGCTCTATCTTCCTAGGTCCTCCGTTCCCTTTGTTATCCATTTGGAATCTACTCTATGCACCATAATAACTATATCTCATACGTTATACTTTATTGTGAGGAACCGAGACCTATTTTAGGATCTAAAAGGGATCTAAAATGTTTTAGGATATAGTTTTCAAGGGAGTAGTGCAATGGGCCCCTGAATGGGACCTATATTTGGTCCCCTATTTGGGTCTCATGTTCAGATACCTTCAAGGTGTTAATTCCTAGTAAGTCAACTTGTGCGAGATAGCCAATTCTGAGATGTATATAAAAGCTTCCATTATCTAAATTTCTCATATATACACAACCCATAATGTCATGCATTCACAAGTTCAAGCACTCTAATACTCTAGCACTCAAGCTTTCAAGTTCTCAAGTCTTCAAGCCTTCAAGTCTTCAAGCATTCATTCAAGAATTCCTCCATTAAATATCAAGGATTCAATCATTCAAGTTGTTGAAGAATTTTTTCTTCAAGATCTTATTCAATCCATTCAAAATCCTTTGTTGCATCTTATGCATCCATTTATCTTCATCTTCTTGAACCAAATAAATTAGTGAAGTAAGCAAATTGTAATCAATTCAAGAGATGCAAGGTGAATTCATAAATTCACTTAACTTGATATTTCAATTTTTTCAACTCAAGGTTAATTCCTAAATTGGGCTTTGACCAAGGAAAACCCTCCATCAACAAAAAAACCCTTTTTATTGTAGGTTGTGTATATCGAATTAACAAACAAGTTGTATATCTATGTACCATTTTCATCTTTTTCAAAATTGCAAAATCATAATCAACATTGCACTCATTTTATTAGGGATGACTGGGCCACCGCTAATGCATCAATGGTGAGTGGGTTGCCCCTCATCATCTAGTTTATCCTTGATTAGTTATCAAATGATTTTTGGGTTTTGTCCCTAACACAAGTTCAGTCTCAGCTCTAAAAATTTACATTCATTATAATCAACACGACAAGCATAAAAAAAAATTCTAAAGGTGCATTTTCTATCCTCTTTATTTTTTCAACATGCTTACTTTTATCTCTATCTTATCATATTCATCTAGGGTTTTCAAAGATTGGATTATATTTCCCCTAATTTGTCCTAGACCTAGTTTTTATTAGTGCTCCTTGCTTGTTTGGTTAGCACTATATTTCTAGACCTAGTTCTTTACAATTAGGATTGAAAGGACTTGTCTCCTTCACTTCCCTCACACTTCTCTATTTCTATTTATGTGTGTGTGATTATGTGATGAATGTAAGTTTCATATTCTTGATTCACATTTCCACCACTACACTCACTCTCATCTTTGATTCCTAAATTTTCCTCCCTCAAGGAAGACACATTTGATTAATAATCATTTTCTTGTACTTGCACTCCATCAAATGAGAGAGATAGTTGATAAAGGGAGATGTATATTTTTCAAATGAGAGAGACTTACAAGACACTAATCTTACTATTCATAATTGTATTAAATAAACTATATTTATATGGTATTTTGACTTTTACCTATCGATCCATGAAACTGTAAGGGATGCTTGGGAAAGGGGATTGGATTTCTATATATGTAATACAATTATCTTGTGTTAGATAAAATCTACAAAATATGTGTACTACAATGTGACCATGCTCTCTATAATGTAATTTAGTTGTTTTGATATCAACTTATAATTTTTAGGCCCTTGCAATTTTTGTAGGTTATACCACAATCTATAAAGTGTTAACATTTTCCATCACCTCTTCATTTGAAGTTCGACCACAATCTAAAAAGTGTCTTCCTATTTTTTCTTCGCTTATGTTTTTTTTATGATTTGGTAGACCACTAGAAAATAAATTTTAGTTATTAAAACTTCGGTCTATAACCTACACAAATTAAGCAAAATGATGTTGCAAGTACACTAATAGTGTTAGACCTAGTTATATATGGAAATTGAAATATTAATTATTAAATGATGTTTCAGTATAAGGAATGTTGACCATTGCATCAAGGAGGGTTATTGTGTGTTATTGAGTTCTAAAGGGTTTCATATTTGAGAAGAGTAGTTATGTCAATTAGGCTATGTTCCAAGACAAAGAAGACCAATGTTTGGTCAAGAAAATTTGGTAGAATAAGAGTCTATTTGTGGGAAACCAATTCTTCCCTAGATAGCATTCTATCTTTCTTTTAATAAAAAGTTGTACACCACATAAATCAAGAACATTAAGAATCATGAACTCATGAACATAAATCAATAATGCAAGCATGATTTAATGAAAACCATCAAACAATAGGAGAACATTGTAGAATAATCCACATGAGAATCATGAAGTAATACAAAATATTTGTATTAGAGAGGTACACTTAGAGAAGTCACATTGGCTAATTATTCATATCACTAGTTATTTGATGTGAACAATCATTGTCTATGATCTAATCAACTTTCTTCTCCACCTATAATACTAGGGATTTCTCTTCTCTAACTTCTTTTTCAAGATTTTCTTATTTTATAGCTATAAATCTGAACTCATCATCACTTTCACTCTAAAATTTCTTATCAGACTTAGCATCATTTTCATACAAACATTCTCCAAGCCTTCAATAATTGAAATTCTTTATGTACTTGTTCACTCTTTTAGGATATTTAGAAGCATAATGACAACATTCATCACATGTACAACATTTAAAGATTTTCTTACCATCTAGTTCCCTCCTTACAAGAAAGGAAATTCCTTCCTCAATCTTTTTGTCTTCCTTAGATATGGATCTACTACTACTAGCATAATCTCCACTGGTGCTTGCACTTCTTGATAAGGATGGGCGAACACTAAAAGCAGTCTCCAATCTAGGAAAATCTCTAGATTATTTCTAACTTACTTCTATTGCTTCCAATCTTCCAAGAAGAGCCTCTCTAGACAATTTAGTAGTACAAGAGATTACTTGCTCAATCATCTACATTATCTTCTTGAAAGGTAGAGTCAAAGACTTCAAGATCTTCCATATGATCTCATCTTCATCTTTTGTTCCATTACAAGACTTGATTCCTACAATAATTTCTAATGTTCTACCAATATAACTTATTACATATTCATCTTCCATCATTTTAGCCTCTTGAAATAAAGATATCCAAGTTCAAAATTAGATTCTCTCTGCATGCTTATCACCTTCAAAAGTAGATTTTAATGTTGTCCAATTTTTATGAGATAATCTTAAAGATTTTACCTAATTGTACTCACTTTTAGGAAGAGCTAACAAAAATGCTTCTCTGGAAAGAAGGTTACACATGAACAGATCTATTTCAACTTCACTAAACTTTTCAATCTTTCTTTCTTCAACTACAATCTTTTTATTCTTTGTAATCAACCAATATCCTAGACCCCTAAATAGTAGACATGTCTTCATCTTCTATTTTTAGTTGTCATAGTTAACTCCATCAAAATTTGTACTATCCTTTTTGAAATGACCCTTCATTAATCTCCTTAAGTTGTTAAGCTTTTCCTTTAAGGATCTGATGCTCTAATACTAATTGTTAGAAAGTAAAGTCCACTAATAATTTTTTAATCAATATTATTCAAATTTAAACATGTGATCAATGTAAATAGTAACCATAAGAAGATATACATACACAATAACACCAGATATGTTAGCTTGGAAAACCAATGATAAGAGGGAAACCCTGGTGGGTATGGAACTCACTGAATGTTGTACTACTATATAAGTTCCTTGTGAGAGGATGAACTCTATTAAGATCCAATAAAATACATTTAGTACATATCAGTCCCTATTAGGAGACTTTGAATCCCTATGAGGAGATTCCAACCTTGCTTGGAGTTGTGCCAACCCTATTAGGAGTTGTAGAAGGTAGATGGACCCACTATCCAAATAGCTTCAGGGGAAAGACCATAAATTCATTGTCTAATTAACCTTTATATTATTCCTTTTAGAATACTAAAAATGTAATTGATCTCAATAACTCAAACTCTTTCTCTATCCTCTTACTATGCCTATACTGCACCATATACTTCTCAGATCTCAATACCAGATCTCTGGCTTCTCATCACAATGATCCCTTTGATCGCTTACTCACATTAACCAAATCCACATAACACTTTCTTCTTTCACACACCACATATTCATCACAAGAAAAATAAATTTCCTTTATACATTATTCTCAAAATAATCCATTGAGTCAGTCATGAGACTTGCCCAATTACAATTATAATAGGACCTCAATAAGATAATACAATTCATTACATCTTTTCATAAACCAAAATATTGTTAGCTCATAGGCTTCACAACTTCTCACACGTGTGACCTCAGACTTCATGCACTTACTGACACTATCATTATGTTGTCTTCTATCTTTGTCTAACTTCACTTATCCAAATTCTATCCCAGCTAGAAGATATAATCCAAACACCAAAAACCACTTCTCAAGTACTTTATCTACAAACTATCTTCTATAAATCATTAATAAGTCTAGCATGTCTTCCAATTTTAGCACACATTCTTATCCTTATCATCATGATACATTATAGAATATATCCTCAGCCATACTTGACCTTATCATCAATACTTGATCCATACGACCTCAATCTCTATCTTCTATTATTCCAATCTTCATAGTATGGTGACATCAATGACAAACATAGTCATTAATGCAACACACAACCATGCTAATTGTCTCTCCACTATTCCAGTAATACTAGAATACCCCCCCACACAAATATCATCAATATTCATGGTAACAAACAACATCATCTACTACCTACACCTCATCTTCTTGTCCCTATCATGACTGATTTTGCAATACCACTCCCTCTATCATCTTTAACTTCTAGCTACATCTACTCATACCTCTACCCATCTTTTCACAACTTTAGATATCTCCTAAAATGTGACCTCCTACATCAATCTATAAGATATTATGATCATAAAAATTGATGCAATGTTGCATCTCTTCTTAACTTGCTTTAGATAGGGTAATGAAACTTAATTTACCTCTTCAATAGTCAAATGCATCCTTAGGTAATGCCTTAGTGAATATATCAACTATTTTCTCCTTTGTGTTCACATATTTCAATCTCACTTCTTTGTCTTATACTAACTCTCTCAAGTAATGATATTTGATAGAAATATGTTTGGTCTTAGTGTGGATCACAAAATTTTGAGATATGTCTATAGCATTTATGTTATCACAATATATCACTATATGTTTAGTAATCTCCCCTTCATACCTTTCAATAACTATTTGATGTAGGCAATGTTTGAATAATTAACTGCTGCAAAAATACACTTAGCCTTTGTTGTGGATTGATAAATATAGTTTTTCTTCTTTCTTTTCTATGCAATAATTTTCTTTTCTAAAAATAAATCTCCTTGACTTGTACTCTTTATGTCATCAATGTTTATAGCTCGATCAACATCTGCGTAAACTTTCAGCTCAAACTTGTCATTCTTGTACCATAATCCATAGTCTTATGTTCCTTTCATATATCTTAGTATCCTTTTCACAAATATCATGTGATTCTCCTTAGGATTAGTAGAAAATATTGCAACAATACCAACAAATAATGTAATGGAAGGTCTTCCATGAACGACATATTGCAAATTTTAATCATTGACTTGTACAATGTTTGATTCACTTCAACAGAATCATCATTCTTTAAAAGTTTGTGTTCAATCACCATAGGTATTCCAATTGGTCTTGAATCTTCCATTCCAAAAGTCTTCAATATATCCTTAATATATTTTAATTGTGTAATGTAGACACCTCTCTTCATTTGATAAAATGGTAAACCAAGAAAGAATTTGATCTCTCCAAACATTGACATCTCAAATCCTTTCTCCATCTCATTATAAAATGATTTACATAACATATCATAGCCTCCAAATATGATATCATCAAAAAACATTTTAGCTAGCAATATCTTACTCTTAGATCCATTTTTCAAGCACAAATTTCTATTGTCATTAGTTCTTGCAAAACCATAATTTACCAAATAAGTGTATAACCTTTCATACCATACTCTAGGGGCTTGTTTGAAATCATATAATTTTTTGTGTAGTTTACATACCATGTTCCTCTTGTCAAGATCAAAAAATCCTTCAAGTTGCTCAATGTAGACTTTTTCTTCCAAGATCCCATTTAGAAATGCAAATTTAATATCCATTTGATATACCTTGAATTATTTCTAAGCACCATATGCAAGAAAAGTTCTTACTCCTTCCAACCTTGAAATTGGGGAAAATGTCTCTCCATAGTAAACTCTATCTTTTGCATATTCGTTACAAATTAGTATTTCTTTGTTCCTTGTGAGTTCACCTTTCTCATTCAACTTATTTTTGAATACCCACTTTGTTCTAATCACATTCTTGTCATTTTTCCTTGGTACCAATTTCCATGTCTTGTTCTTCTCTATTTGATCAATCTTCTCATTTATTGGTTTAATCCAATCTTCATTTTCCAAAATATCCTTAACTGATTTAGGTTCAAATTCACATAATAAACATATACCATTCTTTAATTTTATTATTTTCATGATTCTTGAATCTTTATCTCTAATTATTTGATCTGGCAAAAGTGTCTTCTCACATATTTTTCTAAGACAAGTTCATGTCTTCTTTCTTCTTATGGTACATTAGTTGGTATTGCTTTCTCATCTTCATCAAGTGTCTCTAGTTGTAACTTGGAATTCTCTATATGGTGTTTGGTTTCCTCTCTTCAATGTTTGGCTTCTTCTATGTGTAACTTGGCTCCTACAACTTGATGCTTGACATCATGCTGATGCTTGGTAGAGATTTTCTTCTAAACCTCAACAGTGCCTAGTTTCTAATGCTCATATACCTATTTCTTTAGTTCAAATAATGTACTAGGTTCTCCTTCATATATGTATACAACTTTTCTATAATCTTCAAGTTTTTTCGTGCAATCCTCTTCTTTCTTTTCTGCAAATTCATCAACTCTAACATTTGCACTTTCCACAATTTTTTTAGTGTTATAATTCAAACACTTGTATGCATTTCTTATAGTTGAATATCCTAGTAATATACCTTCATGACTCTTTGCATCAATTTTTCCTTTCCTTTCATATTTCAATGGGTAACATTTTCTTCGAAAGCCTTTGAAATAATTGGCATTAACTGCATAGTCACACCAAAGTTAAAAGGGGTTTTTTTTGTACCTTTCTTAACTTGAACTTGGTTTAGTACCTTTCTTAACTTCTCTTTGATACTTTTGTGAAACAGTCTTCTAGATCATTAGTGTTCTTGCATAGTCCAGATTGACTTATTCCTTCTTTTAGCTATCCCATTTTGTGGTAGAGTCCTTGGTGTGCTCATTTGTTTCTTGATTCCTTGGTCATTGTAGAATATATTGAACTCATCTAATATGGATTCACCTCCTCTATCCAATCTCAATAACATTAGACTCTTACCCATTTCCTTTTCAACTCTAGCCAAATACCACATAAACATTTCAAATGCATCAGAGTTTTCTTTAAGGAACATCAAAGTCATCATTCTAAACAAATCATCAAAAAATATAATAAAGTACTTGTCGCCATAATAGCTTTGCACTCCAATATGACCACATAAATCATTATGAACCAACTCCAAAATATCATTAGAAGAATAGGTAATGCTCTCAAAACTAGAATTTGTCATTTTTCCCATTTGAATTTGTTTACACATCACTTTATTAGGTTTTCTTAATCTTTGTAATCCTTTTACTCTTTTTATCTTACTAATGCTTACCAAATTATCAAAGTTCACATGACATAACCTCTTATGCTATAACCAAACATCTTCAAATTGTGAAAATAGACATGTATCATCAGATGGGTCTAGATAGAATAAGTTACGTCTTGTTTTCTCTCCACTTCCAATTAATTCACTAGTAACATCATAGTTGTCTTTCTATTTTGGAATCCAACTCAGTATCTTGAACTATTCAATTGTTCCACACTCAACAAGTTATATTTTAAACCATCAACCCAATATGCATTGCCATACCTTATCTTATCATTTAATATAACTGATCCTTTACCTTTTACATAACATTGTGCATCATATCCAAACCTAACACTACTCCCATTATAATGTTCTAATATTTTCAAACTTGTATCACTAGTCATATAATGTGAGCAACCACTATCAATTATCCATCTATCATTGTTATTCACATGTGAGATTAAAGAAAATTTTCTCATCTTCATCAAATTCTTCTTTCATTGCAACATAAACAACTTCTTCATTATTTTCATCACTATTACTATTAGAACCATCTTGTTCATAAATCTAACAAGATTTCTTACCTTTGCATTTATAGTCTTTGATTCCTCAACTATTTCTATAGTCTATCCTTCCTTGGTACTTGTTGTCTTTCTTTTCCCCCTTCTCATCTCTATCAGGACATCTTGCAGCAATACAACCAACCAACTTTGTTACATGTAAAACATATAATAGGAAGTTTACCTTTGTATTTTCCTTTTCTTCTAGGTAGCCTTCTTGCCAATAGAGCTTCATGATCATCATCTAAGTCACTATCACTGTCCATGGTCTTTTTCTTTTTATTTCTTTTAAATCCTTAAAGGTTTAGTTGAGACTTGAAAGAAAATTCAACAATAGAAGGTGTATAGTTATCAAAAATTGACAATTCAAATGCAACAAGCCTACAAGTTAGTCTATCCAAGGTCATATCAATTCCAAGTGTACATCTTAGTTCTTGAATTGCAAATACTCTAGTTGCATAGATAGGAAGTAAAGTTCTCGATAACTTATAATAGTCTTATCAGAAAGTCCACTTTAGCTCCTCTAATAGCATTTATAACCTCCTTTATCCTATCACCATATTGTGCAATTGTCTCCCCTTTCATTCTCATGTCACCATACTTGTCTCTCACACTCTTTTCTTTATCTCTTAATACATTTTTCTCTCCTCTGTGAATTTGTGCCAATGTATCCCACATTTGTATTGCATTAGTAAATCCTTTACATCATCAAATTCAACATAGCTCAAGGAAGATGCCAAATCTATCATCATTGGATTATGCTCCAACTTCTCCTTCATTTTCTCAATAGTCATGGGTCTAGGTACTTCAATGTATTCATTGTTCAAATAGTATAACACATAATCTCCAACTCTAGGTAGATGCAATCTCATTAGTTCTTTTCATGTAGGGAAGTTTTCTTTGTTCAACTTAGGTACATATCTCTTATACATCTTGATCTAATTTCCTTCAAACTTTCCTTACCAACACCAAATCCTTGATACCAATTGTTAGAATATTCAAAATAACTAAGAGGAGGGGGAGGGGAATTAATAATCCTAAGGTCTAGATGTACCAATTCAATTGTTAACAACTTCAAACAATATACTACTACATTTGGACCCAAATTGTTATGGTACAAAATTGTAATTGCGATGGCTACCCATCACCCAAGCCACTAAACCATGAAATGGGTATCATCAGATCAATGTCAAACTTTTGCTATTGTAGATTATGATGGAAAGGTCATCCATTGCAATTGTGATAACAAGGGCATCTATTTTAACTACAATAGACAAAGATGTCGTAACTTGGTAGACATTAAGAGAAAGGGCTCATCTTCACACCATCACAATTACGGTAGTATACCATCACAAATACGACAACTTAAGCTTTCACTTTGTCATCCTAATTATGATGGCTATGTTGTAGGACCAATGACTATTCATTAGAGTAGGCCATAAAAAGAGTGATGGGTATGTGATAATGGTGTTGTCAGAGTGACAAATATCCATCGGAGTAGGTTGTTGCAATTGTGATGACTTACTGAATTATTTTTAAAAAATTAGTGGCAAACATTGAATAAGTATTCCCACATTCTCCATGAGGGAATCACAAAGAGTCTCAAATTCATTATGATGCTCTAGGGAAGAAAGAGAAGGAGATGGTCTTGGATGCAACATGTTTCTTCAATGGAGAAAGAAGAAGTATGGGCATTGTAGCATGGGACACTGAGTTTTATGGAACACTTGGTTGGGGAACTCTTTTGAACAAATGTCTTCTTGAGGAGGATGAAGATGGCCAAATAAGAATGTGCACATGATCACTTAAGGGACATGGGGAGGGACATTGCAAATTAATAACTGTAATATTGCCTTTGGCCTCCAAAGCAAGTTATCGAGGTGAAGACAACACCTTCTTGTATGGATTTATTAGTCATGGCATGGTTTTGCCTTTGGTATCGAGATATTCCTCCTCAATAGGTGAAGTCAATGGATTCTTTTTATAGCTTTAATAATCATGGATAGGGTACCCAACTTCTTCAGCTATAATAAGCTTTGAAATATTTCTTATGTTTACTTTGATAATTCAGGAAGCAATATGAGTCTGAGGAATAAAAATAGATTCACACATTTAGTTTTCATGCAATCATATGTTAATGTTGAGCTTCACTTCATTTCAAGAATAGTTAAATATTCTCTACTAATTAGGACCAACCACATGAAGGTGGAAGCTCATTTGGCCCCACCCACTCTAACATCTAAATTCCCTATTAACATCTAAAATTCATGCATTCATTAATAAAATTTATTCATGCCATTAATAAATCACCCTTTAACATCATACCATTTATTTGATAGATTTGTGAATGCCACTATGAATTGAGAATGCATGTGAAGTTGCATTCTATATGCATGGACAATAGGTGCAACTAAAAAAATGAAGCACAATTACATTTATTTAATAGGTTTATTTAGTTTTTAAAATTATAGTTCATCATTAACATTACAACTCTAGTTGCTATGGCCAAGAGAATGTCCTGAACATGCCAATACATAAAAAGTCTTGATTTTCTTACATGCTGAGGATATTAACCTTGCCTATAAGAGTCAAAGTTACAATGTTTGTGATGGTCTATAGCTTAAAATACCTAATTAAAGACCTCTCAAAAATGCAAACATGTTGTATTTTTTAGTTGCACCTGATGTTGTATGCATATGAATTAAGATTGCATATTGAAATATGGCCTCATTTTGCATTTCTTGAAAGCAAGAGATTCAAACATTAATTTTTCATGCAATCATAGGTTAATGTTGAGCTTCACTTGGTTTTGAGAATAGTTAAATATTCTCTACTAATCAAGGCCAACCACATGAAGGTGGAGCCTCATTTGGCCCGACCCCCCTAACATCTAGATTCTCTGTTAGCATCTAAAATATTTAAGAAATGAAAAATCTTTAAAGTACTTGGAATGTACTCATCACCTCCTACTAATCTTAGGAAAATTTCATCTTAATTTCTCATGAGAAATTCATCACAATTCTTTAGTGATTCTCATACATGTAACACAACTACATCCAAGAATGTCCTCATTGCGTCCTGCATAAAATGAATCTAATATTGGAAAATCTCCCCTAAGAAATAATAGTTCAAGTGAAATAAACACATGAAAAATGAGAGAGAAAAAGAGGAATGTACTTATCAATAGGTGTTTCCATTGCATCTGTGGCCATGCTACATGTTGAGTGAGTTTTATTGTTTTTCTATTGTGCCAAGATCTCTCTATCTATATACATACATACATATATAGACATGTGCACATATGTGTGTATATGTATGTATACACACACATATATACATATACATATACATATGTGTGTGTGTATACATATATACATGGATACATATACAAATATCAGAAGGGCACAACAACAAGATGCAAAGATCACAAGGGCATGGTAAAGAAATGAAATGATCATAAGTGAATGGCACTGAAATCCTAGATCTCCACAATCCACAAGATCTCTTAGTATATATACATACATACATACATACATAGATACACACATATATGTGTATGTATGTATGTATACACACATATATTATATACATACATACATATATACATACATACATATCTACAAATATACATACATACATACATACATACATACATACATATGTACTATGTACGTACATCTGCATATGCAATTTTATCACCTTGGAAAACTATATTTGATCCTTCTAGTTGGGAACAACTAATTGATCCTACTATGATACGTTTTTGTAAAATTTCTTTTGAACTCTGCCCATTTTTCCTAGTTTGCAATATTTTTGTGTAGGATCTTGAGGTAAATCACTTAACATGGGTTGAGTGAGATTTTTTTATTTTAGTATTTAGATTCTAGAATATGTATGTAGTTGGATCAATTTCTCTGTTGTGCCAAGATCTCTCTGTATATATACATACATAGGCACACAAATATGTGTGTCTATATGTATATATAAATATACATATGTATATATATGTATATAAATACATACATACATATATATAAATAATAGTAATATATGTATTGCATCTACATTTTCTTTGCCATTGCTTATAAGATGTTTCAAGGTTGGGAACCACTTCAACATCCTTTACATGGTTTAGAGGTGATGTCATTGTGGTAGTGAGAATAACTTCAGTGAAGAGTTGAGTGTAAGGAGTTACTACCCTGAACCTATGCTACAAATTCTTGGGAGTCGAGGGACCCTAAATTTATGCCACATTTTTTGGAGACGTAGGAGAAGTTACTATCAGCTTCAATACTTCATAACATTCTAGATCATATAATGATGCCCAAATTAACAACAACAATAGGTACTTGGGATCCTCACAAGGAGAGTGTGCCAATACATGCATGGCTACATCCATGACTTCTTGTTAGGCCAGCATACGAAGCCTTTATATCCAACCATTCTTTATAAATTGGGGAATGTGCTTCATGCCTAGCAAGCAAGTGATGCATCTGCATTTGCAACTTTGGAAAACTATATTTGATCCTGCTAGCTAGGAATAATTGATTGTTCATTTTATCATACCTAATCTGATGATAGTTCTATAAGAATTTGTAATCAACCCAACTAATCAACAACTAGACCAATTTGACTAGATTATGGCTTGGGCATGTGTTATTCCCATTTATCATATGGCTGTAATGTTGGAAGCAACATTTTTTCCAAAGTGGCAGTAGGTTTTGTATAATTGGCTTTGTTTAAGTCCTGATTTTAATGAAGTAAAAACATAGTTTTTAAGGTAGAAAGGACTATTTCAACCTAATATTCTTGCTAATGAGAGGATAAGAATTTAGCTAAATTTAGTCCTTGAAATGATAAATCAAGCTATAGAGAGTACAACTTTGGAACAACCTAGGACTAGAGAGAGTGTAAGCTATCTTAGGGTGATGAAGCAATGCCAATTTGAGGAACTTCAACAACAACAAGAAGGAACAACATATACTCAACAACAAGCCTCAGCTTCCATGGGCATTGGGATTCACCTAAATAATTCTATGATCTGATGGATATTTTTAGTGAAAATTGAAGTGTCTCATTTCTCTCCAGAATCTACACCATTAGAAAGATCTCGGCATCCTAATTCCAACATAACTTGAATGGACAAAAATGGAGTTTGAATGCAGAAGTTATGCTTGGTCAAAGTTCTAGTCAATAGGTAGACCAGAGGGCTAGATAAGAGGCAAAATCAGACCATCTCAAAAGTGGTCAACAATAGATTTCAAATCAAAGACCTCATCAAGAGCTTTCCAACAGTGTTACATTTCATCAAAAATAGAGCTCGTATGAAGAAGTTATGCCCGTTTGAATTTTGTAGAAAAAATGTAATAATGTCATCATGACATCATCATGCCAATGTGGTAGATAAGATGACATCATCAACACAGTCAACAAAGTCAACCAGTCAACTTGTGACATGTGGCACTTAGTTGGCATTGGTTGCGTTGTTTGTACCAAACATTGGTTCATGAGTTTTGAACCCCAAACCTATCACCTCCTAACTTTACTCTCTACCATTCCACCAAAGTAGGATAGTTACACTATTTATGGTAGCCAAACTTTTGCATCCTATAACAAATTGGATATGATAGGAAATAGTGGTCGGTGGGAGTTGAACCACCAACCTGCCTTACACTAAGATTAATGACTACCATGATGCCATTGACTAGTTTAGTTGTTAAAGGGCGGTAGTTTCTATTTGAATTGATTCGTTTCTTATAGCTCTTATTAATTAAGGGTTATTTTTAACAACATTAACCCCTAAAATGGCACATAAAACCAATTTTGTTAAACATTTTTTTCTTTCATTTGTAAGCTCAAACTTATAAGGGCCATTACCTTTAAGATTTAGAATTAAATTAAGAGGATTTGGAGGATATTTTTGTTATTTTAAAATGGCAAATGGGTTATTTGGTTTTAAACCAAACATGGTAAAATTTTATGTATAAAAAGGGGATTATTTTCCTTTGTAAAACAAGGGAGAGTTGGAGAGAAATTGGTCTTGGTAAATTTTAAAAGAATTAGGGAGATTTTTCTAGGAGATTTTTGGAGCCATTTTCATACTTCAAAGAATTGCTATGTTGTCGAAGCACTAGAAGAAATGGTCTTGGTGCATAATTGTAATTGATTTTTGGAGATTAATTGGATCAGTTGTACTCTATTGGAGCTGATTCAGAGACATAGTCACGTTTGTGGCAAACTCCGTAATCAAAATTTGTTTGCACTTTCTATCTTCTTGTCTCTCAATTTTGTTTTCCACCTGAAGTTTTTAATACTTAATTATATTAATGTATAAATGTAATAAGTCTTCCACTAAGTTGTGTTTTTAATTAAGCATTCAATTCTACAATTAATGTAGATCCATCAATCAGATCATTCCATAGGCACACCTTAGTTGAGTTTGAAGGAAGTGACTAAAATATAAACAAGAACATGACATCCAATTTTTCCCTGAAGTGGGATGCACACATGATGGTCTTCAATGTTATGGCTTTGGAACTCTTAATATCTATCTAGATTTTGTAAAAAAGCAAGTATTTTCATAATCTAGAGATAGATGGGTGATTGCATCATTGGAGCATCTAGTTGAGATGCATTGTAATCAAACTAGAAGAAATCGTTGATAAACCAAACATATAATGAAGAGGAAACTTGAAAACTTGAATGTTCAAATGCTAAAATGAAAGCTATCAAGGATCAAACACTTATGCCTAAGTTACAACACAATGTGAAGCTGATTTTAGATAGATATATATAAAATACACGACATAAATCATTCCCCATTTTTTCTAATTGTGGAAAGCTAGCGCAAAAGAGGTTGGAGAGCTCTAATCAAGGGTGGAGATCTCTGAGCTCTGAATGTTGTTGGAGATTTCATTGCCATGCCCTTGTGATCATTGCATTTCATTGGCACCCTTGTGATCTCTACATTTCATTTTGATCTCTACATTTCATTTTTGTGCCCTTATGATTGATGAGGCTAATTATTGCCTCTATTTTATGTTAATTTTAATACTCTATTTTAATATTGCCAAGATATTTATGAAATTATGCTTAGTTGAACTATTTATAAAGTCCAGATAGAACCATTAACCCATGGATAGATAGTTATGTCATATTTTTTTCCAATATTATACATATAATTTAGTATTTCATATAACCATTAGAATGTGTGTTATAATATTTGGATTTAATCTGATTATGCTTATTTGTGTAAATATTTTAGCATCATAACTTGTTAGGGAAGAAGCTAGAGGATAGTCGACAACATTCAAGGATGAGTGTCAAGGCCCAACTGCGGTGGATGAACCATAATGGTACCAATAGACATGACTACTACAAAGGAGGAGCTATTATTCAAGAATTTAGGGATGAAGTGTTGCTATATTCACTCTACATTTACTATTGCGTTGTTTGGTTATCCAAACTTTATTGTGTGTACCACAAGCTATTATATTTCCTTCTTCTTATCTTGCTAATTAATAATTAGTTTGTTTTCTTTCTTGTTTTAGAATAAGTGTCAATCCTTTATTTATAGAGATGGGATCAATAGCTTTGGTGTGAAAGAAAATTTTATGAAAAAACATTGTTGACTCTTGTAGTGAGTTGTTTTATAGTTTTATATATTTTTCTTATGTAAGGAATTTTGAAATATAATGAAGTAATTCTTGGTTTACATTTTGTGTTAGTAGAGTAGCAGAAGCCAACCAAGGGGGCCCACTTGGGAGGTGGATTAAATTAGAGTAGTGTAGATTTACTTCCAACATTTCCAGTATTTCAAGTAGGAGTTATAAGTTTCTTCCTACAGCATCATACTTTGTGAATATTCCTACAACATCTGCAACAATAGTTATAGTGGATGGTCTGAATTGAAATATAAGTTAGTATGTAGTTTTATTTCCAATGTTCCTTTCAATAAAAAGTAAAGTGTGTTACTTTCCTACAACACTAGTGTAGGTTCTTTGTATGCATTTTACTTTCTTGCAGCATAAGCATAATAACTACTTAAGAAACCTAGTGCACATACTGTGCCGACCATTTCAAGTATATGTCCCTGGGTTGAAAAATTAAATGCACCTCATGGTGGGAAAAGTAATCCTTAGATTGAATAAACTATTCCTAAGTAAGGCCTTGGGCATGATTATCACATACCTATTGTGAGACAGACCATTTTTGGTGCCATTTTCGGGGATAGTGTTAAGCAAGGAACATATTTTTGGATCATAGTTTTTTAGTTAAGTTTTTTGAGATTTGCAATCCTAAAGGTTGCTTGATAAGAGTGAAGAATTCAATTGCATACATTAGAGAGGAATATAATGAGATGAATATGGTAGATTTCTTCCATGAGAGTTCATTAATTTGAACAACAAAATTGAAGAAGAAGTTGAGTTTCCTTTTGAGGACACAAGCCTTGATTTTCCTATAGGACCTTCCTCTAGAGCATAACCTTTGGATATAACTAGTCTTCAACCTTTTGTTGAAATCTTGGCCAACTTTCTTGATAGTTTTGGTCCAAATCCACTTGTTGTTAACAATCCTATAGCCAATGCTCCTTTTTAGTAGTAACCCCATAATTAAATACCTCTAGTAATTGCACACGCTACACTTCTATTTCTTCTCCCAAGCCTCATAACTAATGCTAATCTCAAAAATATACCTGCAACTGCTCTTCCAAATTTTTATGGCCTTGTAACTAAGGATCTTGATACTTTATTGTTTGAGTTTGACATACTCTATCGTAGCTTTGACTATAACACTAATGCCCACAAGCTCAAGTTATTTCCAAAAACACTAAAAGAATTAGCCTTACAATGGTTCATGTGCTTAGGAGCCAATGCAATAGGTATCTAGAATGAAATAAAAACTCTATTTCTAGAAAAATATAAAGATTACTGCAAAGGGAGTGATCCCTGAGGAGATGACATTTTTAGAATATCACAAAATGAGGATGAAACATTGGAAGACTATGCTTCACATTTTCTATACACAATGTAGAAGAACCCCTAGCATGTACTAGTAGAGGATTCAATAAAACTAGTCTTCTTGAGAGGGGTAAATAATAATTGTCTAGAAGCACTAGACCTAATGGCTGGTGGTGATGTATACTAATCTTCTTGGGATGACCTCAAGAAAATTTGTTTTAACTATTCAAGGTCAGCCGTGAAGAAAGGCAGAGAATACTAGTCCACAACCACTACAGGTATCAATCAAGGCATTTTAAAGCTCAAGATATCTAATCTACTCTCAGATTTCAAATAGGACATCATAAATGATGTCGCTACACATCTCAACATAATGACTGCAAAGAAGAAACATGTAGAAGCTAAATCATGATTGGCAAAGTACTATCCTCACTACTACAAATAGAAGCAAGACTACACATGTAATATGGTAGCCAACCTAGAGAATCAACATTTTCCAACCGAGTACATAAAGATAGATGGGGACAACAATCAAGTGTTCTTCATTGCTCAACGTCGACTATGGGCTTCAAGACAAGGTAGGTTGGCAATATGGATACTTCTTTTGCATGAATTTGATATCATAATCATTGGCAAACCTAGAAAAGTGAATGTGGTAGTTAACTATCTATCCAAAATCCATCATGATGAAAAAGATACTACTTTGATAGATGATACATTTCTACATGAGCATTTATTTCAGATTGCTGTCCAAACCCCATGGTATGCAAATATAGCTAATTACATTGAAGTTAATAAAATGCCAACACATTTCTCTTACAAGGACAAGAGGTTGCTTGTAGAGAAAAGCTTCCATTTCTCTTGGATTGATAACATACTATTCTACATCATCATTCTACAATGCTTTCAATAATACAGTGAATTCACTAAAGTATGCTATCACCATCAGTCTTCCACTCTCACCACCTTTATCTGGCATGTGCAATGATCAAATTGGTATGCATAAGCTTTTCAAATTTTATTCATTTTTAGTGCACTTATTTCATTGGCTATATCTATTATTGCATTAAATATATTGTTATGACATTATGCCAGTTCTATACCTCATGCCAAGTATGACAAGTGACGAAACTTGTCCATGTTTCATAGGGGGTAGGGAAAGTTACTAATTTCCAATGAAATTTATATTTATATAATAAAGATCCTCAAATCTGTACTCTCTCTTTGTTTGATTAAAATCTAGTTTCCATAGTATGCAATTGTCAAGTGTCATACCTTTATTCCTGAATAATTCCTCATTGTCAGACTAAGATGTGACCCAAACTAAATCCAAATTAATTTTTTGAGGTGATTCTTGCATATCTATGATTTATTCCCATTAAAACCACATTATTATTGATCATGATGTATTGTTCATGAGAACAATTCATAGAAAGAATGTGAAAAGGGTCTGTGGTTTTCAACAAAAAAAGAGTGAAATTCAAAGAAGGGAAGAGGGTAATTGTTGCAAATAGAGTAGAGATTGAAACTAGTAAGCACAAATGGGAGGATAGTTGCAGGGATGTGAACCAGTGGAACATAGTGTTTTACTTTATGATGTAGACGCAGTAAGAAGATTTAATGCATGTGGCTAGCTAGGATATTTCTTAAAACTGAAAATGTGCAAGAAAATGTGTCTTGACTTTCTCAAATGAGAAATGTACCTATTTCTACCTGAGAAAAGGGAAAATAGAAGTTACAAGATGAAATCTCAACTCCAGTAGTAGAAAAATAAAACCCTATAGTCTTAAAGAAAAAGAAAACAAAGTTGGTTCCTGCAATAGCTACTCATGTAGCAGAGACACCAAAAAGGGTTGGTAGGAAAAAGGTTGTGGTGCTTGAAGAAACCCCTATGTGAAGAAGCCATAGAATGAAAAGGAAAATTCCTAAAGTTTCTATAGAAACCTAGTCCACTTCACCCAAACAATCTAATGAAGAATCTCTAGTACAAGTTGTCCCAAATGACTCCCCCAATCAAGCTAAAATTCTAGACATTCCTCAAAACCATGATGAGGAATGTAAGGTTGAGATGAATGAAATCCAAATAATTCCTCAACAAGCCAACAGGATACCCCAAGTCATAAAGAATAAAAGGCCCCAATAACACATTGTTTAGCCTATTCAAAAACTTCACTAGTTCCCTATAAGAAAACATGGTTTACAAGCTTCTTGGAACAGTCATGGAGGGAACAGAGGAAGAAAAATAACTAGGAAGAAGAAAGTGGCCCAATTACCTTACAAATGCTTCTTTTTTGGTTATATAATAAACATGTGTTAATAAAAACCCTATAGGAAGAAGAGAAAAAGGAAATGAAGAAGGTAATAATAGACCAAGGTGAAGAAATTACAGACATAAAAGAGTAATTGGCGAGGCAAAAGAAAATGATGGATCATGCCCTTAAATTGGTTGACCAAATAATTACTTGTAGCCACCATCTAGGGTCTATGCCATCTTTTTAAAAGAAAAATTTCTTTTATTCCAACTAATGATGACCCTTAAAGATATAAATATAGAATTCAGGTTAGCTTAGGGATTCTATGGTTTGTACCGAACTCTTCCATCAAGGTGGCAAAATTTACTCTGTGAATCATATGTGCATAATTTCATTATCCCTATAGAAACTCAATGGAACCCTTTACTTTACATAGGAGATATACACCTTAGGGCCCTAATGTCCTAGATGCACAATGAGGCCAATTATGATAGACAACTAAATAATTACAAAGATGAGGAGAGAACAACAACCCTACCATTAAGAGCAGAGAGTAATAAACTAGAATAAATCCTTAAGGATTGGTTTAGGCTGACCTATGAAGATGTTCACAAGGAGATAAGAAAGAAAATATTTGAGGCCGAAACAAAGGTATATGCAAAATATGATAACATGCCTTACTTTTTCTTTCTAAGAGCCATGACTAGCGTTAAAAGTAGATGGGGTAAACTACCCAAGGGAGTTAGAAGGATAGAGCCACACAGTCCTATCAACCTAGAGGCATCCCTTCGTTGAGCTCCAAAATATATATAGTTGGGAAGGAAAACTAGACCAGAACTTTGGTGTCCATTAACGATGCAACCACCTATGTTCCTTTGACCCCTATATGACATCAACTCTAAATGACTTGACAGGTTGTAGGAGGATCATAAAGGGAAGTCTGGGAAAGAACAAGAGGATTCTACTACACCTTTAGGAGTAATAGGCGAGGGAAGACTGAGGTTGGAGAGTTCCAATCAATGGTCAAAAAATCCAATGCCCTAGGACAAGCATTAAATTTATCGGGGGGCAGATGATGAGGCCAATTATTGCCTTGATTTTATGTTAATTTTAGTACTTTGTTTTAATACTACCAAGACATTTGTGAACTTATGGTTAGTTGAACTTATGATAAAGTCTAGATAGAACCGTCAACCCATGGGTAAATAGTTATGTCATATTTTGCCAATATTATACATATAATGTAGTATTTCATTTAACCATCATAATGTGTGTTCTAATATTTGGATATAATTTTATTATGCTTATTTGCATTAATATTTCTACATCATAACTAATTTTTTAGGGAAGAATCTGGAGGATGGTCAACAGCATTCAAGGATGAGTGTTAAGGCCTAACTACGGTGGAAGAACCATAATGGTACCAAGAGAGATGACTACTACAAAGGAGGAGCTATTATTCCAAGAATGTAGGGATGAAGTGTTGCTATATTCCCTCTATGATTACTATTGTGTTGAATCGGTTATCCAAACTTTATTGCTCGTACCATGAGTTGTTATATTTCCTTCTTCTTCTCTGGGGGATTAATAGTCAATTTGTTTCCTTTCCTATTTTAGAATAAATGTTGATCCTCTATTTATGGGGATGGGGTCAATAGTTTTGGCGTGAGAGAAAATTTTATGGAAAAACATTATTAACTCTTGTAGTAAGTTGTTTTACAATTTTATATATTGTTCTTATGTAAGGAATTTTGAAATATGATGAAGTAATTCTTGGTTTACATTCTATGTTAGTAGAGTAGCAAAAGCCAACCAAAGGGCCCCACTTGGCAGGTGGATTAAATCATAGTAGTGTAGATTTACTTCCAACATTTCCAACAGTTTAGGTAGAAGTTATAAGCTTTTTTTTGCAGAATCATACTCTGTGAATGTTCCTGGAGCATCTACAAGAGAAATTATAGTGGATGGTCTGAGTTGAAAATATGAGTGTATAGTTGTATTTCCAGCATTCCTTTTAGTAAAGAGTTAAGTGTGTTACTTTCCTAGAGTACTAGTGTAGGTTCTTTGTATGCATTTTATTTTCCTAAAGCATAAGCATAATGACTCCTTAAGAAATCTAATGCACATACCATGCCAACCATTTCAAGTATACGTCCATAGTTTGACAAATTAAATGCACCTCATGGTGGAAGAATTAATCCTTAGATTGAATAAAATATTCCTAATAAGGCCTTGGGAATTATTATCACATACCTATTGTGAGATGGACTAGTGATCTCCATGTCCTTGCTCTGCAATTCCATTGCTGTGTGGTGCCCTTGTGATCTTTGTGCCCTTGCTCTATGATTTTCTTCAAGGAGAGAAAAGATACCTATGCAAATGTTATTTTCTTTAACTTCTAAACATTTATCTCTTTATATTTCCCCAAACATGTGATTAGAGAGAAAAAGAGGAATATACTTACCAATAGGTGTTTCCATTGCATCTATGGCCATGCTACATGTTGAGTAAGTTTTATTGTTTTTCTATTGTGCCAAGATCTCTTTGTTTATATACATACATATATACATAGACACACACATATATGTGTATATGTACGTATATATATACATATATACATACATATACACACACACATATACATACATACATACATACATACATACATACATACATACACACATACATATATATATATATATATACACATCTGCATATGCAATTTTATCACCTTGGAAAACTCTATTTGGTCATTACTCAATCACTAAGAGATAATATAATCTATAAGTATAGATTTATACATACTTAGTTTGGTATGAATAGTTTTGATTGAATTCATCTAAGGAGAGTGAGTCTACTCATGATGATAACGACTTTGTGTACTGGGTCTTTAGAGGAAAGAGACTTACAAAAGATTAGATGTTGTTTCTAGCTCAAATGATTCCAATTTTATGTTTACAACTCAAATTCTCTCCCATGGCCTAAGGTAAAACGCTCATTATTGCAACCAAAATTAAGGAATAAAATACGGTTATGTCCCCAATGGAGAAATGAAATGCAATTTTTTTGGATTCCACTTACCACTATGTCGATAAATTCAAGAAATTCTACTACCATGAAAATTAACTTAGATTGATTCTGAAGCTTAGGCCCTAAAAATAGTCGAGAGGTAAATTGTTGTCAAAGAATGTGCTAAAAAAAAGAAAGAGTACATATTTAGAATGAACATAGATATTGGCAACAATGAAGAAACATATAATCCTCTTATACATAATCAAAATTATGTTAGAGATGAACTCAAGAAATTGAGCAATTGAGTAATCCAAATTGGACCTTTCAATTACCACACTCTATCCATCATTATCATTTTATCAAATTGCATAGCATGCATAGTAGTTCCAGAGACTTATTTGTTTGAAATAACAATGGGAAAGTGAACTTTGAGAGGTGGGGGGGGGGGGGGGTTTGAAAATGTCATACATAACATAAAGTAAATAGAATTTTACATAAGATATTTGGTTACCTAGAAACCCTCCAAAGAGAAGGTAAAACTTGGGTGGGGATGATACCCACAAATCTTCACTACTACAATTGTAAAGTGTATCCAATTAAGGTTACAATGTTTGATCATAAACTATGATCTACCTTGTTAAAGGCTTACACAAACTATTAAGTCTCACCCTATTAAAGGATTTCAACACCCTACTAAAGTGTTCCTTGTTAGAGGACATTAACTCACAATAAAGTAACCACTTGGTTAATAGATTTACAAGAGTCTGTTAGAACTCAAAACCTATTATGGCTACTCTATTAGGAGATTTTCTCCACATCACCTGTTAGAATGATTTAGCACCATGATCCTTTAGTTAGCATTCTATTGCTAGATATAAGATCTTCTCTTTCCTAGTGTTTCCTTTATCCTTCTAATCATATATGTCTCCTTTGTCCTCTCTCTTCTTTCCTTTGTTCTCTCTAACTAATTTTGCAAGTCACTTCACTATCATAACCTTCATAGTCACCATTAATCTCTCTCTCTCTCTACACTTAGCATTCATCCTTCTCCTCTCATACACGCATGTAAAATCTTTAGGGTTTGCCCTCCTTAAGAAGACTTAGGTGAACTAGGGTTAGGTAGGAATCAACGGCTGTGGTTGATCCATATTGTTGCTTAATACATACCTTTTTTTGATCAGTTGCATGTACTGTATTCACAATATACATTTGTATATATCTTCTAGAATCGTAAAACAATCGTTAAGTAAGCTCAAAAAAGGTTTGCATAGGAGTTTGTGCCATTACAAAAACTATGCCAAAAAGTGTTCACTCGACACCTACAAACTCTCATGCTTGGCCATCACTATATCTTCAATGTTGTCACTCAACTTCTAAATGGCTTAGCATACACTGGTCACTCAACAAATGGATCAGTTGGCTTGTATTGGCTTACTTGGCATTTGAGTGACTTGACACATACCATCT
This sequence comes from Cupressus sempervirens, assembly GCA_028749045.1. Classification (NCBI taxonomy): domain Eukaryota; kingdom Viridiplantae; phylum Streptophyta; class Pinopsida; order Cupressales; family Cupressaceae; genus Cupressus; species Cupressus sempervirens. The sequence goes on from CM053788.1 coordinate 92,478,781, forward strand.
GCTCAGTACTAACTAAGTGTATTTCTCGACATGCATTATTTGAAAACTTATGCTTGGCTTGCTCTATGCACTCGAATTCCACTATCATTTTGATAGAATATGACTTAAGTGTGTCATCACTCATATGTCAAAACCAAAATGAGATTAATAATCTGCACTCTTGACATGAGTGGAAAAACCTCTTGATCATACACATATATCCATAATATGAGCATAACTTAGATTATATATATATATATGTGTGTGTGTGTGTGTGTGTGTGTGTGTGTGTGTGTGTGTGTGTGTGTGTGTGTGTGTGTGTGTGTCACTTGATTCTCATACAAAATTTCAAAATTTTGCAAAATGGATGACTTATTAGTCATACCTCATTTCTCCATGAGTTCATTACTTCCCCTGAGTAAGAATTTCCTTGCTGTAATTGAATCTGATACTCCCGTTGAGTAATTTTGTTGCTTTATTGTTGTCCCCTATTTCTATCTTAACTATTTTCTACATGCACATTTCCTTTACTATTCCCCTTTTTATACATTTCCCCCTTTTATATACTATCCCTCTTTTTTAACACTTATGTCCTGGGTTGTACACTTATAGTGTGTTTATCCAAAAAAAAAAATATGGATGTCCATGATGATCTTTAGTTCCACATCCCAATTGTTGCATGTGACCTCTAGAGATTGGTATTGAATGTCTAGTTGTGCAACAAGGTCAACCAAACCATTATGATTAGAAAATCTTTCTTCATCAAAGTCTCAGCATAGGCTAGTTCCTTATGCAACACCTCCATGTGTGGGGTCAATATGGATTGGATACTGATCAAGGCAGCCTTATGTTTTCATCTTGTGAATGTAAATCACCTAGCTGATCTTGAGTAGAAAGTAACCTCTAAAAATGAGCTTGGTTTTGACCAGGATATAACTTAAGAGTATTATGTGTTGTTTGTAGATCTCCTTGTAGCTGGTCAATAGCCCTCTATACTTCTTGTGTGAATAAATTAATATCACATAACTCGGTGTAAAGAAAGAATATGTTCTCCAACACCTTCTTTACACTCTTTGTCTTGGTTACTAGATCAACATGTCATAGTGCAATGGCACTAGATATTTTCTCAAGTATCTTAGTGTGAAATTTTCTTTTAGACCATTCTCAAAGTTTAGTATTGGAATCTAGGTCTTCATCATTGATCTTGTCAATAATATTTACCAATTTCTTAATAATAGGTTTTTCTTCATTAGGGGTTGGGAGACTGAAAGCATCAATAAATATGTCTTTGAAATCATGAAGTACTTGCTTCTACTTATGCTCCCTTCTTAGCAACTCTTTTTGTTTCTTCCTTTATAAAGCTTCGTATAAAATTCTCATTTGTTCATGATTGTGTTGAGATAAAACTTTTGTAGTTCAATCACCTCATCAAGACTTACATCTCCATAAGATATATCATCTAAACTTTTGGATGTTCCAACACTTGTCCTTGATCTCTACAATGGTGTGGCATGAGTTCTCGACCTATGAAGAACTTGAATATTGGTAGGAGTCATAGAAATTGGTAGGGAAACTAGAGTCTATATGGAAACTTGTTCCTCTATTTTCGTAGCAACCTTTAACTCTTCAGACTTATCATCTTGACTCTTCTCTTTCTATGCTTCACCTTGTGTCTAAGATTTAGGTGCAAGATTTGCTTCTTGGCCTAGTTTAAATTCTATCCCATTCTTCTCAATTGTAACTAAGGATTGCTTAATTGTAATGAGTGGCACTAGAGGTAATGCAACTAGTGTTGTAGTAGTAACACTTTTTTGTTCAGTGCTTGCACTTTATACTTCTATAACTTTTACCTCTGTAGATGGAGGGGGCACACTAGATGTGTTAATTTGCTTCTTCCCTATTGATGTCATTTCAGCCTTTTCAATTTCACCTATTATTACCAATATAAGATTTTTTGCACAATTGATATGTCATGGTGGAATCCTTCAAAAAATTATTCAAATCATCATCAGTTAGAGGATTGATGTTCTGAGAAGAATTGTCAGGAACATCCTTGATTTTTATTGAGTCCTACTAACTCACTTGGTCTATGTGTGGGGGACTTTTACTTGACACTTGTACATCTTGTATATTTTGTTCATCATACTGCTCTTCTTCATCTATGGCCTCTTCTTCTATTCCTTCCTCAATGCCTCCTACACTACCATCCTTTAACTGAATCCTCTTGTGCAGTCTTTGTTTTTGGTTGTTCACTTTGCCTAAGGTATTGCATGTCTTTCTCATCTTTCTCTTTTATAGCATGAGTGGGTCAACCATAAAGAGATTTCCAAATAGTTGTGTTCTTGGTTACCACATCCTCTATATTCTTTTTCAAAATATGGAATGCTCTATATTTGGGAGTAAATTTACCTTTATGCAATTCCATGGCTTCATCAATCATTTGTTTGGGCAATTCAAGCATGACTTGGGCTAGACTGGTTTCTCTTATTTGTCTTTCAATTTGTAAACTAAATCTCCATTTCTACTCAACTTGTTCATTTAAGCTTTTAGGTAATGAGTTGGAAATTTTAATAAGTGTAGTCTTAATTGTAGCCATCATCTCATATATGGCTTCTTCCACCTTCTTCATTTCAACCTTTCCTAACTTATCAAACTCAACATGTGTGAAACTAGAAAAATTTTCATTATGCTTAATATTATCACACAAGTTGTCTAAGTCAGAGGAGTGATTGTAGCTTATCACCTTGAATTGACTCATGTCATCAAACTCTATCTTCTCCTCATCTGACTCAGCTATTGGAGTGTATTTTTTCCTCTTATATGTCTTCTTTGCAAGCTGACATGGCTATGTTGAGGCTATGGTCCTTATACCTTTTGGTTTTTCTACTTCCTTCACTTGCTTGGTGGCTATCCTTATGTTAGACCTAGTAGCAAGTACTAGTAGCTTCCATTATGAAATCTTCACAAGCTTCTTGGGTTTCTCCACCTCTTGTTATTTTGCCTTTCTTTTCTTCTTCTTAGTAGGTTTAGGTGCTTCCTCAACATCTTCTTCCTCAAAACCTTCTACATTGACTTCCTGATCTTCCCCTTGTCCTTAAGTGAGTTCTAATGGGGTTTGGGCTTGTCCTTCCTCTTCTCCCCTTTTCCAAATCTCTCTTTTAGCGTCTTCACCAACTTATTTTCTTCCTCATAACTAAAGTTGTTTTCAAGTTTATGGTGAATATTCTTGACTTGTCTTCCTCATAAGTTCCCAATGAGGTGGCACTTTTATCAATTTCCTCTACCACTAGAGTTGTGATAGCTACATATGCCTCATCTACATTCACTTCATATAGAAAGGGCTTTAGCCATCTGACCCTAGGTATGGACACTTGCATATATGTATGATATGTATCAACTAGAAAGAAAACATCATTGTAGGATTGTTCTAGTAGTGATACAGGTATTCTTAGTCTTTGTTTCATAGATTTCTTGAAATCTTCAAAGTAGCTTGTCATCATAGATTCAAAATTTTCTCTTGGCCACTCTATAAGCTTTGCAATCTGAAGTATAATAAGCCTATTTTTCTTCCACACTATTTTTCCAAAAGTTGGAAAAGTATTCTACACATAGAAGAATATGTAGACCAATAGAGAAACAAACTTGCAGGATGAACTCTTCATTTTCCTTATGGCCTCCAAGTTTTTAGATAGTTGTTGAAGTTGTAACTTGACAAGGTCATAGGTGTGATGTTTCTTTACTATCTTACATCCCAAATCCACTTCCATATTATATACATTGTTCAATCTGCTAGATTGAAAGAATTTGTGAGAAATCATTCTCACTACAAAGGTAATTAGGGGGTCTAAAATTGGATCAATAGACATCCCTCTTTTGTTCCATACTACACCTGTATTCTTCTCAATTTGCTCCTTTGCATCACTTTGCATTATTTTAGGTCTGTCAAGCATAAGATACCCTGATACTTAGTTGACTCTCCTCTTAGTAATTTTGATAGGTCCATTCTCCAACCAAATGTAGTTGTCATGTATTCATGCTAGGATAATACATATCCATTCTATCTTAAAGACTCGGGGAGAATCTAGGGCATGATTTAATCCTTTCCACTCTATAATTTTGTACTCATCCCTAAAAACACCATTATCACACAATCTATTATATGCATCTCTAATCTTTATATCTCCTACTTCTCTTATCTTTCTAGTATAACAACATCTGATAACTTGAATGATCAAAACTTTAGGTGGTATCATTGATAACACACTAGATGGGTCTCCTTTATATGTTATCTCAAGAATAGCTCAGAAGGGTAGTTTTCTAACATCATTAATTATTAATTGAACATTAAAAACTTCTTTCCCTTCCTTCCTAACACTTGAAAAAGATATAGATGCCATTTCAAGTAACTAGGGTTTGCAAAAATTCAAAGGACATAACTCGACACTAGTAAAATACCTTTTGAATCTAATGAATGATGATAATTAGCAGCTGAATCTAGCTCACAAACACTTGAATCTTCTTTGTCAATTTGTCTTTGTGCTCTTCATTCCCTCTAATGCAAATGAGTCAAAATTTGACTATATAACCCTTGAAATATGGCAATAAATTCTTAGTATTCACAACTGCAAATGCAACTATCATAGGAATTTTAACTCACTTAGTTTACATATGGTTTCCATTACGCTTGGCTAACATAGTGATCTCATCTAGTACTAACATAATTACATCACTCATCAACAATTGAGATTTCATTCACACTCGGCAGCAACTATGAAACTTTCCATGCTCGGCAACAACATAGAGAATAAAAAAATTATAGATTTCTTTCAGGTTCTAACCAATACATTACACCTTAATTCATGCATATATAATACTTTTAGATCTTAGATTATTGGAACTAATGTACAATACAACTTTAAAATATCAATCGCACACATACCTTTTGATTGCCTAGTTGGGGGTGATGTGATTACCTAATCCATTGGATGAAGTGACCTCATCTACATTTGATGTGTTGCAATCTTCTTTCTTCTTCCATGTTTTTCTCAATTGCACCTTTACCTCCCCATCGTCAACTTTCTTTTTTCCTTTGTTGGATCTATTACTCAGTGCAGGTGACCTTGTTGGATAGTTTCTACTGACATGACTAGTCTTCAAACAACTAAAGCATGTAGTTACACTTAACCATCTATTGTAGTTGCCTCTAAAATGTGTTCTAATGAAATTCTCAGGAACATGACTATACTCTTGACAATAGTGACAACTATATCTTGTATTGTAATCCCAATCATATGAGTTTCCATTATGGTCTACCTTGACTTTCTTTTTTGATGACCATTTAGGCTTGGATATGCATTCATATGCCTTGTGTCCATATTTCTTACAATTTAAACAATATACTTCAAATATTTGTGTGTTCATGGTCTTGGTCCTACATTCATGTTCCTAATGTCCTTGCTTGTTATAGTTTTAGCAATTTCCTCTATATTTCTGCTTAGGGATTTGATCGGTATTTTTGCTCCTACAAACATTAGCTATGTGACCTAATTTACCACAGTTATGACAAGTGGGCTTACTTTTCTTACATTTTTACTCCTTTCCTCACCACTCCTAGATGGTTTTCCTTCTTCAGTAGAATTGTATCCCAATCCAATAGTATCGTTGTTAGGTCTTGGTGACTCCATCATTTTCTCAAAATACTTTATAGCTTCACTAGGCTTGTTAAGCTTCTCTCTTTCTAATTTCAATTTATTTTGTAGTAGGAAATTTTGTGTCTCTAATGTTGTAATCTCAATGTCTTTCTTATTAATCTCTTGATTTCCAATCATCAATTGATTCATTATGTCGAATTGCATGTTGGCAATCTTTTGAACATATGATGTATTCTCTTCCAGTCTGTTGGCTAGTAATATTTTGTCCTCTTCAATCATGACTTTTTCTTCTTCGAATTTATTTTTTCTTTTAGTTGTCTCATACAATAGTATTGATTGTGCTTCTTAGATTTCTAACTTCTTCAGTTAGGGCACCATTATTTTCCATTAGATCTACTATGCCTTCATCAAACTCTCTAGTGTTTCCTTCTACAAATAGTGTAGTGGTGTCAATCTCTTTGTATTGAGTGTCATCTTGTTGAATAACCATCTCTTTCCTGCTCTTCAATGAGTTCTTCAACTTGTCTCTTGTTTCATTCAACTGATGTAGGATAATTTGTATTCCAATCTTCTAGTTTTCAATAACTTTTCCCAATTTGTAGACTTTCATCTTGAAGATCTTATCTCTAAAGATGTCAAACTTTCCTTCAAGAGAACGAGAACTTTGATACCAATTATTGGAAATAACAATAGGAAAGTGAATTCTGGGGGGAAGGGGGGTGAATCAACACTTCAAAAATTTAACCAAAACATATTCACCACACATCCATCCCATAACCAAATATGTAAGCTGAAATAACTATCCATGCATGCCATACATAACATAAAGTAAATAGTATTTGACATAAAATATTTGGTTACCCAAAAACCCTCCAAAGAGAAGGCAAAACTAGGGTGGGGATGAAACCCACAAATCTTCAATACTATAGTTGTATATCTAATTAAGGCTATAATGTTTGATCATAAACTATGATCTACCCTATGAAAGGTCTACCCTATTAAAGGCTTACAAATATTGTTAAGTCTCACTCTATTAAAAGATTTTAACACCCAAGTAAAAGTGTCCCTTGTTAGAGGACTTTAGCTCACAATAAAGTAAACACTTAGTTAAAATATTTACAAGAGTCCATTAGAACTCAAAACCTATTAGGGATACTCTATTAGGAGATTTTCTCAACATTACCTATTAGAATAATTTGACACCATGATCCTTCTATTTCTGATTGGTTGCATGTACTACATAGGGATTCACAATATGCATTCATATATATCATCTAGAATCATAAAACAATCATTAAGTTGGCCCAAAAATAATTTACATAGGAGTTTGTGTACAAACAACTATGCCAAAAATTATTCACTTAGCACCTAAAGACTCGGATGCTCGGTCATCATTGTATCTTCAATGTTGTCACTCGACTTCTGAATGGCTTGACATATACTTTTTACTCGACACCTAAATCACTCAATATATATTGACTTGCTTGACACTTGAGTGACTTAGCACATACTATTTTCTTGGAACATACCGGTGCTCAACACTAACTAAGTATATTTCTTAGCATGCATTATCTAACAACTTATTCTCAACTTGATCTATGCACTTAGCTTGCACTATCATTTTTCTAGAGTATGACTTAAGTGTGCTAACACTCATATGTCAAAACCAAAATGAGATAAACATTATCAAAATAATAAATTACACTCATACAAAAAGATCATACCATGAGAGATATTCAAACTTGTGGACCATTTGGAATTAATACTACTTTACTTGTAAGATGACACTATAATGGATCCATAGAGATATACTTTAGGCTTGTGTGCCATTCTTGAAGATCAACTGATATCTCCACTATCAAAATTATAATATCCCTACTCACTCAAAATCCCTGATCTCTTAGAAGATAAAAGCCTAAGATGAGATTTGAGTAAAATTATTGTGATTTTGTTTTGTAGACAACTTATATGGATTCATATCTAATGATCATAGGCCAAAGGTATTCATGTGTATCATACACTTCTCATGAAAAAATCCTAGTTACAAAAGTTGATTCTACCACTGGAGCAACTATTAACCCATGAGTGAGAAAATGTATGCTATCTATAAAAGCCCTATACTTTTTTGGGACATGGAGCACATTCTATGTTAGTAAAATTCAGGTTTGTGGTTATTTGCATTTTTTTTCAAAGATATGAACATTGACTGATTAGAATTTCCTACATTTTTTTCTAGATATTACCCTCTATCGTTTCCTTCCTCTGAACATTATTGTCATCTTTAATTTCCCAAATCTACCCATACATGCCTTCCTTCTACCTGACCATAGGTAGCGACCAGAGTTGCATGGAGTCCTTGTTCTCTAACGTGCATATGCTCAAATATAGACATGCATTACATAGGCATTATTTGTTGACCTACATATGGTCTTTTTTTTACGCAATCCTCCACATGGCCTATTACAAATATACAGTCTAATTTTAAGAAAAATAATAGTCCTAAATGTATATGATTAAATAAAATAAACAAGAGTATTGGTTGTAGCTGTATAATTTTAAATGAACTGATTATGTTAAAAAAATGTTCAATAAAAAAAGTATGAAGTAACATAAATGGATCATATGCTCAATCCTATTATGACTTAATGTGAATGCATTTGATCATTGCTTGGATGATATTATGCATGGGATAATTACTCAATCACCAAGAGATAATATAATCTATAAGTATAGATTTTTGCATACTTAGTTTGGTATGAATATTTTTTATTGAATGCAAGGATAATTGCTTGTGTGAATTCAAGGCATGAACAATTAATTCAATTTAACACAAGTACTATGAAACTATGTATGTATGCATGTAAATAATTTCACATAGTGAACTGATATATGTGTATACATGCACATATGCATACAATCATCATAGTTAGCTATCCTTGAATCTGACCAACACTATTATATATGAACAAGATATACATGTTTAGAAGGAAGAAAAGAAGATTTACATAGGTACATCTTCTCTCCTTGAAGAAAATTGCAAAGAAAGGGAACTAAGATTATAAGGGTACAACACAACAACAAAATGAAGCCATCACAAGGGAATGACAATAAAATCCTAGATCTCCACTGATCTCCACCAATGTTTAGAGCTCTCCACCCTTATTTGGAGCTCTCCACCCTCATTCACACACAACTCTCCACAATCAATCAAAACAAATGGGAAATGATTTATGGCATGTTTTCTTTTCATTTTTTTGTTTATAATCCATAATCCACAATCCACAAGATCCCTCTGTAAATATACATACATACATACATAGATTTGTGTGTGTATGTATATATACATACATACATGCATGCATGTGTGTGTGTGTGTGTTTGTGTGTGTATGTATGTATATATGTATATATGTATAAATACATGCATATATACATACATACATGAAAAAAACAATGCACTTTCTAAGAGTTTACGGTTGTTCAACAAAATTAATATTTTACAAGAAAATGCACCTAAAGAATTGTTAGCTCAAAAGCAAGAACATAGTGTTGAAATAGTACAAAAAGTTCTTGACATGAGAGGTTTGCAAGTGAAGGTTTTGACCAATCTTGAAAACTTGAATGCTGAAATGAAAGCAATTGATGGTCAAACACCTATGCTAGAGTTACAACACAATGTGCTATTGATTTTAGATATGGTAGAGGCAGATATTCATAAGTTTGATAATCAAAATTTAAGGCACAAGAGTGAAGGAGAAGGAGCGGCTTTAGAAAGAGAAGGAGAAGGAGTGGCTTTAGAAAGGGACTACATGACAGAAACAACAACTAGATAACATAGAGGATATTATGGGAGCGATTGGATAGAATCTAGGAAAGTGTTGTAGTAGGTACTATGACATTGGAATCACTTGCAAGTGTCTTTGAGAATTTACAATCCAAATATTGAGAGGACTACAAGTTATGCAATTTATCATGTATTGCATCTGCATTTTCTTATAAGAATGTTTCAAGTATTGCCACAATCTCCCTACGATGATCCAAAGTATCAAATTCTTATAAGAGTGTTTCAATGTTGGGAACCACTTCAACATCCTTTGCATGGTTTAGAGGTAATATCATTCTGGAAAAGGCTTCTGCAAGGGAATGAGCCTCATGATAATGACATTTACACATAAACAAAACTGTCTTCTTCAACTCCTTGCACTCAACTCTTCACTAAATTTATTCTTACAGTAGTGACAATAGCTACTACAAATTCCTTGGACCCAAGGGACCCTGAACCTATGCTACATTTTCTAGAGACATGGGATAAGTCACTACCAACTTTAGTACTTTATAACATTCTAGATCATATAGTAATGCCCAAATTAACAACAATAGTAGATACTTGGGATTTGTTATAAATTGGGGAATGTGCTTCATGCCTGACATACAAGTGATGCATCTACATATGGGTGACCGCAAGAAGTTGGGTCACAATTCCGCAAAAGTCAAACCCACAGAATTGTACTTCTCAGAAATGGGTACTCAATTTTTCTAAAAATGGGTACCCATTTCAAAAATCAAGCTTCGGGCACCTCAGCCAAAATTCAAAAATTGGGTGCCCAATATTTAAAAGTGGATTGAGTTCCTGAACTGCTCAAATATCGGGTGCCCGATTTCTTTTAGAATCGGTACCCAATTTTTTACCCGATTTGAAAGACTTTATTAAACCCAATTTTTGGCATTTTTGAAGTCATTTTCATGACTTCAAAAATGGGAGCCCGATTAGAGACACATACAGGAGCTCAATTTTCAGCCCTACCAACCACCCCCCTGCTACTAGTTTTTGATATACCAAGTATTTTAATATGTTTTGTACTATTTTACTTTATTTTTCTCAATTTTACATTTTATATGTATGTTAATTCATTGTTTTTTTTTTTTTTTCAATTTTGATATATATAAAATTGTAAATTTACATTGTTAATGAGTAGATGTTTAAATTTTTGTATCTATTAATTAAAATATAGTTTTGTAAATGTTTATTTGAAAATTTATTATTTTAGATGTTTTGAAATGTATTTAATTTATTTATTTATTACAATGTTGAATGATTAGATTAGATATAAATTCATTGTTTAAACATGTAATTACAAATAAATATAACCTTGACCTAGAACCATATAACCTCGACCTTGTTTAAACTATAACCTCGACCTAGAACCATATAACCTCAACCTTGTTTAAACTATAACCTTGACCTAAATTCATTGTTTAAACTATAATCTCGACCTAACCATATAGTTATGTACAAAAAAACCATAAACATATATAACTAAGTACTTAATCACATAACACCCCGCCAAGGGATCCAAACAAAAAACTTAGTATTTAAAATGATTTTACTTAAATTGTATTGTACTTTGTTTCATGGATCAAAAATGGATGATGTAAACTATTTTATAAATGTATGCTCTTTCAGCCTTTCATACCCTGTGACATGTACAACGGATGATTGTGCATTCCGAATTAATTTTCCAAGTGGCATTCAAAACAAATGTATATATTATTTAAATGGATTGAACTGAAGTAGTTAATATTCTTTCATGTGGATGTGTTATTTATTTTACTTTTAGTACTTATAATTATTTAAAAAAGAAATGTAAATGTGCTCATTAAGGAATGCAATCTCTTATGTTTTTTATAAATGTAAATTATCGTATGTATGTTATTGCTTGCTTAGTAAAACTTTTGATTGGTTCTTTGGATCCCTTGGCTAGGTGTCATTTAGGATTAACTATAATGTCAATTTGTATTGAATTTAACTCTATTCATAACCCTTACTATCATCTTAACCTTAATCTTAATTTGCTAAAACTTACACCAGGTATATTTATATAAATAATTAAATAACTTTCCTATCTTACCTTGAGTACTAATTTTATAAATGTCAAACCCTAAAATTGTAACCTTATTTATGATAAACTAAATTATCCTAGAGGAGCATCATATCTACATCTACATGTCACGTACATGTGAATCTAAAAACATTTGTACATATCTAATTACATCATTTATTGCATAGGAAGGATTTAAAATTTTCATTATATATATTATCCATGCACATCATATCAAAAGAATCATATAGAGATATGTCATTTACGACATGTCCATCATAGATAATCAAGAAGGGTACTTAAGTAAATTTATATATATAACACTATATATTATAAGAAAAGAAAAACACCATATATAGGAGCATCTCATGTACATAAACTAAAAAAGTTTACCATGACACATGTAATGAGATCAAATAATATTTGTAAGATTCATTGCATATACTATCAATGTATAGGGGTGATATAATCAATATATCAAAAAATGAGTGATATCGAAGCATTATATCTTAATATTTAACACTAAATAAACTAACCCCTAGGTAACCCTAAACCAAATTGAATATATCAAACTAGATTGAAAGGTAACACTGGCCCTTAACTAATTAATATTATAATTATAAACCAAATTAAATTAAACCATGATCATAAACCTAATTATATATCCCAACTTAATAGTACAAACCTTGAATTTAACCTTGAATCCTTTCCCCAACCATTAACCAAATTAAACCGTTACCCTAAGATTGAACCAAGTTAAACGTTGACCTTAAGACTAAACCAAATCACCCTAAACTAGAACTCAATAATATATTCAACACTTTAAAACAAAATTCAAACCTAAATTTTTTGAATTAATGTTGGTTTTTAATCTAAAAGCTCTAACTATAATTCTATATCTAAAACCAAATTTAGCACTTTAAAACTTAATTCAATTTATTAACTCTTGTCCTAATTGAAACCTAAGCATGTAAACCTAATCAAATAGTAAACCAAATTGAACACTAATCCTAAAACTAATTAAACATTGATATCAAGGTCTCAAAATGATACATCATAAAAAATTAGAAGAAACTTGAATGAATCAGGCATCTAATTAAGTAACCCTCCCTCGCCATCAAGAGGTGGAGGTGGAACATCAGTGCAAGTAGGAGCCCAGACTACACCCTTGGATGCTTAAGAATATATCTAAAGAAGTGAATAACTTGTCTTTCCACTGGATGCCTAAACCTTTGTATCCTAAGTGAGTATGCATCATGTAATATCTAATTAGGAGGGTATTGAAGCACTCTAACACCCCAATCCCTAACTAGATAATTATGTTAGGGTGCACTAATTTCTATTTATCTTGGGTTGGAAGTGCCTAAAAGTTTTTTTTTTGAGACTGGAGATTCCACTATTTGTTTCCTATTTTCCTATATGGGTAGCCTAAATGTTTATTGCCTTTGCAGAATGGAAGGCCACATAAGAAAGTATTTCCTTGTTCTATAAAAAGAAATACCCACCCCCTAGTGATATATAGTAAGATAGGGATAAAACAAGAACCATCATTCCTAATGAAGATGCAGTATTCCTTGATAAACCCATTTCTATCATAAGTCAGCTCCTCCATCCAAAAAAAAGTAATGAGAAATCCCTAGGTCAAGTAATCAATGGAGGGCTCATAAAATTTATCCCCAAGGGGAGATAATAATCTCATTAAAAATTAGAGATAGGACACTCCTAAATACATATCATACAAAATTCTTGCCAAGGTCTTAGCCTCTAGACTAGAAGATATCCTACCCAAGATCATTAACCCTACACAAAAGTGTTTTGTTAAGGATATTTATACATATTGGAAGACTTTGGATTGGGAAACATTTTCAAGATAGATTGTAGGCATGCTCAAGTAATTAATTATGAAAATGTCTACAAAAGGGTGGAATGGAGTTTCACTATGATGATGTTGCAAGCCCAGGATTCCATCCAATATTATGTCAAATGGAGTCCTCTCTTATGATTGGTGTCAGGGTTTTAGTAGAGAAATTAATGGGGTTAGATCATAATTTGTAGGACTCTCTAGATCAATTATGAAAGGGTGTCCTCTTGCATCCTCTTTATTTTTTATTGTTGTTGACTCATTACATTATCTCTGTAGAGATAACCAATTGTCTATAAAAGTTAGAAGGTCTACTCTCCAAATAATTAATAAGTATATAACGTATAGTTTGTTGAAAATATTTATATCCTTTTTAAGCTAGAAGAGTGCAACATGAGTCATTTAATGATCAAATTGGATCTCTTTTCTTTGTATTGGATACTAAGATTTATGTCTCTACAATCTATCTTATTGGGGCTAAATATTGGGTCCCCTACCTTGTGTAGTAAATATGGTATTGGATGGGGATGTCATAATTAAGTGGTTAGGGACCTAGGGATTCCATTTGTAGTAAACCCTAACATATAAAAGAAATGTGTCTTTATATCAACAAGAAAATCTTTGGAAAACTCAACAACTAGAACTCTAATTATCTCACTTTGGTTGGTAGAATTCAAGTATGTTAAAATATTCTCTCCTCATATTGGGTGTACTTCTCTTCTTCCTACTTATTTTATTTAAATCAGTTTGTTCTTCTATATAAATCTATTAGGAACATTTTTTGGTCACATGGAAAAGGAAATATGAAGAATCGTGCTACCAGGAGTAGTTCACATAAAGAAAGGAGATTAGTAAGTTGGAATGGAAACTTTAAGAAAGTTCAAGGGATTACTCTGGCAATAAAATGGATAGCCAAAGCTTCATAAGGTAATGAATTATGGATTATGATTAGAATTAGGATTATTATATGGTTAGGGATAGGGTTCACATCTCTTAGTTCATTACTTGACATGATCTACACTTATAGTTTGCATTAAAAAGTGGATAATATTTAGGATTCAAACTACAATCATAAATAATTTTTAATCAAATGATAACTCTATCTCTAAGCTTTCATTCTAATTGTAACCTTAACTCTCATCCTAACACCATCTATTATATATCCTATAAACAATAGGACCATAATAAATATCCGAAACCTAAATATAATTCTAACTAAAACCATAATCCTAGGTAAGTTCCCTAACATCAAAGGACCATAATCATTATAATAATCTTAAGCTTAGCCATCATGAAAACCGTTAACATAACAAAATTGTAAACCATAACCTTGGCATAATCTTAAACTTGTTTCATCCTAAGATGAACATATAATCCATAATGAGTTCATACAATCCCCCAATGTCACAAAATAAGTGTACATGAAAGCAAAATTAGCTTGGTGGCTCCTGTTTTAAGAAAAGAAACCTTGAACTAATCTAGATATAGTTTTTTGGAGTATTATTTTATGATTAGACTTAAAAATTTGGTATTTAATGTTTAATTTGACTTAAGTATTTTACTTTATTTATTTCATTGATATGATTTTAATAAAGATATGCACATTTATATAGATCTAGTTCATAAATTTTAGATTTAAATTTTATTAAATAGTAATTTTGTCATGTTTTATGTTGTTTAAACATATATGCAAATTATATTTGATGGACCCACCGCCACCCCATCCCCCTCCCACACCCTCGCCTTCACCCCCTCCATCTCCACCTCCACCTCCACCTAGACCTCCACCACCCATCACAGATGAGCTCCACGAGACCATGAGGCGTAACCTTAATGACCTCATGCATGATATAGAGGCTATCCAACGTGAGAGGCACACCCCCCTCACCTACTACATCTTGCAGATAACATGCAAGTCATGATTTACTCCATCCATCATTTTGATTTGGACATTGATTCATTTAGATTATGGAGGGAAAGCATGCATGCCTTCTACTCTGATGGGTTATCATACAAACAGGTTTATAACATGCATATAGGTAAAGGGAATTTTAAACATTATTTTGTAGACCCTAAGATGGGTGAAAAAATTAATGAGAAGAAGCCTCACATTTCCATTAGGTGATGTACACATCCACGTATAGTAGCACATTTTTGGGAGCGGTGGTGGATGATATTTGACCATCCACCACATGCTAACCATGACGTGCCCATGTAATTCCTCAGGAATTTATGGGCTAAGTTTGAGTTGGGTTTGAAACCCAACTATTTTGATATGAAAGCATTTTAGGGGTTTGGTAGAGGGATGCCTCAAGTTAGGCCTAGGGCAAAGCTAAGTGATAGAACAAGAAACTGCAAGTGAGCTAAGCCCCTTGTACCTCTTTCTACACCTATTGTGCTTTCTCCTCACCATCATCGAGTAGTTTCATCTGCTCTTACCCATTTGAGTGCCCTTTCGAACAATTTAGTACACCAGTGGATGCAGGCAATACATGCTCCTCCACTTGGACATGTTTGTACTAGCTGTGGAGGCATATGCATAGGCCCCCACAGTGATCCTGATGCAACACACAATGGCCATTATGCTGAGGGTGCAAATTTTGATGATGATGTATGCGTTGCCCATGGTGATGGTAGTGATGAGATAGACATGTCATCATTTGTTGACCTCATGCAGTAGGGAGACCCTGAAAAGAGTCAAGAGCAGTAGGTAAAATTTTAATTTTAAATTAAATATAAAGTACACATAATTATTTACTTTCTACATACATGTGTAATTGTATTAACCATATTAATTTTTACTTTTGAAATAACAAAGGATGGATGATATTGTTCCTCCTAGGAGGCAGTATACTCTTTTTTCGAGACCTACAAACATTGGCATCCCTTATACGGTATGCACTTTGAATTACACTGTAAAAATATACATTCAAACTCGAATTTAATAACATGTGCTCATATGTTCTTTTTATCTGGTCTATAAAAATCACAAATCAAAATAACATGTAGTTTACTGAACTATTTTTTTAAAAAAAAGTTTAAACAACATCAAATAACATTAATGCGGAAGCAATAAGAACATACATATCAAATACACATATGCAATTACAGATACAGTTCAATTCCTCAAGGATTCCTTTACGTTGAGTCACATTTAATAATTTTAAATTAATTAGTTTAAGTTTCAAGTACAATGTCTCAAGATCAAAAAGGAATAACAGATACACATTCGCATAAGCAAATGCATAAGTATAAACAATACAATGAAAGTACATCCAATTAATAACATCCACTGCACATGTCGCAGGGTATGTGAGAATAGATACAATACATCGTAATACATGATAACATATATACATCATCTGAAAAGAAGTCTCTGAGATAAGAAATAAGAATGATAAAGGTACATCTTCTGCAATGAACATCCAATAGCTAGCAATATGAAGGGGAACCCAAATGGTAAGAAGCCACTACCTCCTGACCACGTGGTTACCTAGTTAGGCTTCCACTCCCACTGTGTAGGGAAGATAATGAACGATCCACAAACGGCTATCAAACATAAAACATTCCTAGGCATGGAATACCTACTAGCCAAAACTATCTCAAAGGTAACACATACTACTCAAGAAGATAAAATAATCCAAAAGTAAGAACACTCAATCCAATACTGACACCACATAACCAAACATCATACACAAACCAAGTATAAACCAAATACCAAGATCATAAATAAAGTCAACGAAAGATAATCATCTCAAGTCAAAAGCCACATGTCAAAAGTACAACATCCATGAATCACCAATCATCATTAATGAAAGTAAATAACCATAATAAACACATCCGACAATAGATACACCACATCCAACAATAATTACACTACCAGAGATACACAAAAACTACAGAGGAGACTCAGGCTACATACTAGGGAGTGTCATCACATGGCTGCTTGAGTTACCCTGGACTGATCTCTTAATAGACCCCGGACCCTCAAGCGTTGAGTTACCCTAGACTGGTTACTATGAACCCCGAACCCTCAACATCACACATATGGAAACTAGAAAGGCCTCTCAAGAAGACGAGGCACTCATCTCATTCCCATCTTTAGTCTATACAAGCACTCAAGGCATGGGTAGATCAAAAATCTCTAACTTATCTTTTTAGTGTGTTTTCCCCCCTAAAGTTTTAATTACTAGATTATCACTTATTACATAACTTGCATTAGGTTACCTTGGTACTGACCACTTTGGGTTCTGGACCCCTATGCAAGCCACTCCCAAGTCACGTACCTAGACAACCTCTCCTAAGCACAAAAAAAAAAACCCAGTTGTGTCCCATACCACAACACCCATAAAGATCAAACTCGGTTCCTTAACAGGCAACCTGATAATAAGATGGTTCTCCCATCCAAGTACACATAAATGCTTCATAAAGTAAACCTCCTAAATATAATCTCCAATATGAATCACAAAACACATCACAACATCTAGTCACATCCATAGTATAAAATAAATACCACAAAACCTCTGGTGTACTCCCTAGACTAGTCGACATCTAAACAACGCCAAAATCTCAAAGCATAGGAAATACAAGCAAACAGTATAATTTCATAGTTTGGGTTTGATTTGAAAGGACACAATAAGTAAAGTTTTAGTTTTTCAATGTTTGTGTTCACGTAACTAGTCTCATAGTTCAATTGATTGATAATATACTTTTGAGTTAATCTGAGGTTTCCATTTCTAGTTGAGCATATGTTTTAATTAGATAAAACCCATAGTTCACCCTTGAAAAAATATATTGTTCCTATATAATCTTACAATAATTAAGTAAAACTTATAACTTAGTTAAACAACTTTCGTTATTAACTAATTCTAATTAAATTATATTTAATTAGGTTAATAATATCCATATCAAATTTTAATCTCATGATTATAAATCACTTTGATAATAATTTAATTAAGATTTAAATTAAACATTATCATAATTTAAATCAATTAATTATATTAATAATAATAATTTATTACAACATAATTTAAATGATTAATAATAATAAATCATTAACATTTTATAAATGAAAAATTAATTAATAGTTAACACATATTAAATAACATTTAAAATTTAATAAAAACATATACTAATACTAATTAACAAATATATATATCATAAAAACTATGATTAAAACTTTCTAAATGCCAAACAATCTGCAAGCGATTTTAAATCGTTGTAGGGCTTAATAAAGCCACTGGCCAAGATGCCATGCGGCCACTTTACTGCCCCCCCCCCCCCCCCCCCCCCACGATCGCAGTACCCTGCGACTTCACCGTGCAGGTACATGTGAATGCCGCCGGTCGAATAGGTAAGTGGGGGGTAAGTTAGTTTAAATTTAATTTTTTATATATTTATTTTATTTTTGTATTAATTTTTCCTTTTTGCCTTTCCCCCCATAGAATAACTCACATCATTTTATTTTTAGATTTATATAAACTTCAATCATAATTTATATATTAACACTTTTTTTTTTTTTAATATATGTATTTTAAAATTTTAATTGATTTAAATTGTAACAAAATAACCATCTAAATATATAATCTAAAATTTTATTTTATTTTTAATAAAATTTTAATCCAAAACAATGCCCCCATCAATTATATAATTTATTTATTTATTTATTTTTATTTTTAAATAAATGATTGCCATTTAAATTTGGTAGGAGAAATTAAGTTGAACCAATCTAATTTTCAATCTACGATCAAATCTTTTCCAAGTTTAAATTTCTCAATCAAGAGCAAATATTTTCATACCAGAAAAACAACACATGCAAAAGACACGGAGCAGACAGAAACTTGAAAAGCGAAAAACTACTATACAATTAAACCACGAGATCCTACCTGGATCTGATGCTAAACAGTGGCAGCTAGATAAAGATTCCTACTGCAAGTGAAAACCCTTCAAGCTACAAAAAACTTCCCTTCTTTTCCAAACCCTCTGATTTTCTCTTCAAACCTGTGTGTGCCCTGAAATCTGTGTCTGAAAAACTCCTTTCAAAAATGACCCCAAAAATCCTCAAATATAGAATTTAATTACCTTTAGGGTTTCTATCTCCACAACTCTAAAATAATAATTATTTTATTTAATTAATTCTTCATGCACAATTAATTTCCTTTTTAAATTAAAATATTCTTTTTATTTTACCTTCATGCACTTTAAGTGAATTGTTAAATTACTTTATTTAACTTTCCACTTTACTACACTCTAAATTAATTTATTAACTTTAATCTCATGCGCACTTAATGCGATTAAATATCTTTATTAATTTCACATGTTTAATCTTTTTAATTAATCTCTTTTATTTTCAACTCATGCATAAATCATGCGAACTATAATCTTTATGATAATTAAATATCTTTTAACTTTTAATTTCATTTTAGAAACTTAATTGATAAAATATTTATTAACTTAAATAACAATAATATTTAGCATTTATTTAAAAATGCACTCTAAATATATTATTATTAAATTAAATAAATATAATCAATCACGTTCTAAATTTAAACTTTAACTTTTATCTCCAATATTTAATTCTCTCTTATTTAATTAATTTCTCAATTAATTAAATATAATTAAATATTCATAATATCATAATAATTCTCCATTAAATTAAATCATTAATTTAATCTTTTAATTAGACTTAATTAATAAAAATACATCAAACACTCACAAAACAACATACGCACAAAATACTCATGGGTTTAAAAAGGGTAGACGATCTGTTATGAGTCCTCCTTGTAGGACAAGTATTATAGGCTTATGGCTAGGATTGGACCTGATCATTATCTTTCCATTCTCACCATTTGAGTATTTGTAATAGGGCACGCTCATCCTGGCAATTCAGGGAAGTTGATGCCCGATATCTGCATCTTGCATAAAAGACGAGCATGTACATGTATATAATATATCTAAACTAAATAGACAATGGCGGAGAGTGGTTCATCGTGTAGATCCCGACTAGCAGGTGACTATGACTCCCTCCCTTAACCACATCAAACACATAAGACAGAAAGATAAAATAAACACGCACACCATACACATGCAAGTATGGGGTAAGTATAAAAATCACAAATCTAAGATCAAATGCGTACATATAATAATGCATCTCTATCAATACAACATAATCATCATTAAAGACATCATGTTAACATTTTTATAAAAGAAACCACTTTTACTAACTAGGATCATCAAAATACCATTAACAACACATGAATGAAATCAACTAAGAAATAATAACCGATACATTTGTAATTCAAGACATGAAATAATATCATAATATTGTAAATCCAATATCTCTAAACTAATCAATGCATAAAATCAACCTAAAAGAATTTGACAATGATAACAGAAATGTGAACTAGGGGCAGGCACTAGATGATCTTAATGTGTTGTTTGGTAATGTAAGACTCATTATCACCTAATAATACCTATTATGTTCTAGTAAACATATTAAGACTTATTAAAACATATAGAAATTATTATGACATATTAGGACTCCCATGTCCCTTTAAGACACACATGTATGGATAACGTACCTAACAATGTATCATAAGTGATCTTAATGTGTTGTTTGCTAATGTAAGATATAATCAATACAATGAATACAATGAGCAATGATCTAACATATAATCAATACAATGAGTAATGATCTTTAAATTATAATGTACAAGTGACTTGTTTTTAATATTACAATCAATAGTAATTTGAAACTTCAAACAAACATTAATTTAA
This sequence comes from Cupressus sempervirens, assembly GCA_028749045.1. Taxonomy (NCBI): domain Eukaryota; kingdom Viridiplantae; phylum Streptophyta; class Pinopsida; order Cupressales; family Cupressaceae; genus Cupressus; species Cupressus sempervirens. The sequence goes on from CM053788.1 coordinate 92,499,926, forward strand.
ACATGCTTGAATGTAAAACTAATGGAACAAAATAGGAGGTCACTACTTAAATTGAAAATTAATTTATAATTTATCAAGTGCATACCTTTAACTTTCAAATAGAAGTAAACTCTCATTTTTGAATTAGTTTGTACAACATATTTCACAATATATGCAAGACAATGTCAATGATATATTTATAGAAGTGAACTCAAAACATAAAATTGGTTCAACACATCTCTTCAAAAAAGGTCACGTAAAATAAAATTGTAAAACAAAAACACATGTTAATAAACACATAAATTAATATTCAAGGTATCTAAACTATGTAAATACATGTATAATTTGTATGTACTTACTATGTGAAATTGCACAAGATGTTGATGTTCGATCCACTTTAACATTTAAATTTGCATAAATTGTAATTGAGACTTGAATAAGAGGTATATATAAGTTCTCTATAATAGTATTGACAACACAAACATACATGTAATTAAATTATATATATATATATATATATATATATATATATATATATATATATATATATATATATATATATATATATGTATATGTATAATACAATAATGAAAAAATTTACATGTAGTCATCCCACTATACCATCTGCATCCTCTCTCTTTTGCAATACATCTATGATTATCTCGTGTTCATCCATTAAAATTGTCTATAATACCTTATTGGCAGGTCTCCCTTTGTATCTTTCTAATTTGATATTTGTTGCCACAACCAAATGAGAAGAGTGTAAAATCTTCTTTTCAGTTTGGTAGTCTTCAAATGCTAGCAAACCATTTCTTCTTGTTAGGTATCTATGTAGCCAGGAGCTAGCTACAACGACAGATCCAATTGGATACTCAAAACCATCATCGTCTACTTGATGACATGTCAATTTTTTCTTAGGTTCCACACATCTAGCTAGCCAATACTCAGTCTATTCATCATTATCACTAGGTGTAATAATAGCATAAACATGTCCTATAAGATAAGATAAAGTATAAAAACACTTTAATCACATGAGTGTACATATGCAGATTATATAAATTGAAGCATGAGATCACAAAAAAAATCTAATTAAATTGTGCATACCAGGTTCTATGAGGTTTGAAATACGATCATAGTCTTCTAATGCAAAAGTAACATTCTGGCCTTCATTTACTATATCATCTTCAAAATGCATGTCAATAGGTGCTAATGATCTTTGTTGCCAATCTTCAACCCATTCTATATTCTCACATTCTTCCCATTCACCTGTAAGACAAAATTGACAAAAACAAGCAAGCTCCCTAGTCCATATAGTCCAAGTGTTAGAATATAAACTCCTAAATAAATGCCATTTAGCTGACCCAATAATTGTATCACAATCATATCTTGAAGGGATATTATTTTCTTCAACTAGGTAGAAGAAATGTTTGATTGTAGAGTTCTGACTTGATCCTGTGTATAAATATTTGTTACACCATTTGACAATCTCATGTGCATTTTTGAATTTAGCTTTTTCCTCAAATTTTAATTGCTTTCTACTAAAGGCTCTCTTCATGCATGCACCAGCACCATCATGTTCTCCTTTACCATGTCCAGCCTCAAAAAATCTCTACACATGTTGGATGTTAGTTTGCCTATGTGTCCTACTCAACCAATAGAACATTCTAGCATTCTTGAATTTTCCTGTACAATTATCTGACCATATCCAATGTTGTGTCATTTGAATTTGTCTCTCTTTTAAATTATCATAAAAGACCTTGAAGCAATATTGGACAAACTCAGATGAATGGAGTTTATTATCACTTATATAAAAATGGTACTCTCTCAATATTTTTCGATCATCCTCTGTACTATCAGGTGCATGCTTATAAACTATATGATCATAAATTTTTACTTGCACTAAATTGTAATATTGTGGTTGTACCTCTTCTTGTGGTGCAAGTGTGTAGTTCTCTGCTAAGTCAACAACTGAAAGTATAGTACCAGTTGGAAATGTATTCTTACATATGTGAAATTGTCCATCAAGCCATCTAGAATATTGAGAGTGTTTAACATATTTTGGTATGATCACACTCTTAAACTCATCCATAAATGCATGACAACTAATTTTATCTATAACTAGATCACACCTTCCAATCTTCCCATCCTTCAATGGATATTCAATAGTTTTGAATCTTTTTACCTTAACTAATTGTTGTTCAAAAGTAGTCAAAGCATTTTCATGCAAACATTCATCTAACAAAGAAATATTGCCACACATATCACATGTACCAAAAATACATGCATTAAAAAAAAGTATTGATCATTAGGTGGCTTATAAAACAAACCTAATATGATATATTTTATAGTTTGAGGTGGTATTTTTATACCACATTCTTGCAACATTTCTTTACTATGCATGGTACCATGTATAGATCGAAATACATCATAATGGTAATGAAATTGAATATGAGTTTTACAACAACATGTGATTCTTTCCTTGTTAATCCTTACATACCATGGTTTACACTTTTCAAAAGATCTTTGACTAACGGTAATATTTAATACCTTACCATCTACAAATTTTTTAAACAATTTAGTTTGAGTCATGTCCAAAAGGTGTTTAGGATGTGGATCACGTATTTTTGACCCAATTCTCAATTTAAGAATATATCTTGAATTAGGTGATACTCTTGTATTATCATGCCAAAAAAATTCAATCAAACTTTTGACTTCACTAGTAAGTTTCATATCACATCTTGGGAGTCTACCACTAGAAGTCCATAAAATATTTGCTAGATCACATTCAAAGTTAACCCTTCTCTTTACAACTCTTTCTAAAATCTTACAATTCACATTAAGATATCCACTTATGTTGCTAATCAATCTTTTGTCAGATGTTGATTTGTTAACTAAAGCTATTGTTATTGCTCATCGTGCTGCATTCTTATCTTTAGATCAACTTCTCTTTCTGATAACATCAAAGGCACTAGCAAGAGTGGATACAACTTGTTTTAAAGGCTCATTTTTATTCTTGGGTTTTGCATACATTCCCAACCTTCTCACTACTTTTTTCATTTTAGACATTTTAATTAGTTGCAACATTAACTGACATTGAAACCCAAATTTCTTATTATAAAAAAAATACCTATACAATCTATTAACATGTGTTCTAATTTGTCTCCATGAAACCAATCCCTCAAGATTATCTAACACATCATTAGGAATATGAAAATTATGTTCAGATACTTTACTATCATTCTGACATGTTTTTTCAGTAGTTGGTGTTTCTATGTCTACATTCATGCAATTTTTATTTTCAGACACTTTACTATTTTCACTGTTATTTGAGATTTGAATATCATTTTCAAATTTTCTTGATATTTCTTTAAGGGCATTCATTTCAATTGAATTTTTTTGTGCATGATCGTTTGACAATTTCTTCTCATGAAGAAAATATAAATCATTTAAATCATAACCTACTTCTAATAAATCACCAATTTCATCACGAAAAAAAATTTGAGGGTTTGGAGACACACCTGTATTGAATAGATGATTAGAATGTGTACCTGGATTTTCTTGTATTGGGTTCTCTTCTTTGACCTCTTCATCCATCATGGTATCCTCAATGTCTTTCTCCTTTGAAACATTGTTCAAGTCTCCAATTCTCTGTCTTCTCTCTTGTTGACGCCGTGTTTCATTCTCTTTATTTGCTGCAATCTCCTCATCTATCAGAACTTTTGCTTTCTTCTTTCTTCATTGTTTTGATCTCATGTTTGCACCAATTTTGAATTTGAATCAGTAGTTTAATTGCAAATTGTATAAGAGGACAAGAAAATAGAATAAGCATGACAGAATTTTCCATTATAGATCGAAACTGTTATTCAATCATTTCAATCATTGAAACTCAGTCTGTGGGGCAGCTTTTGGGGCCCAATTGGTACATTAGAAACAGGTACCATTTATAAATTAGGTACCCCATTTTAAAAAGAATCGGGAACACAATTTTTAAATCATTACGTAAAATGGTTGAAAGAAATCGGGCACCCAATTTTTGAATTACAAATCGGGTCCTCGATTCTTGAGACATGAGCAGGAATTTGGTATGGCACTTGACTTTTGCATGGGGTTTTGCCTTGGGGAAAGGCATGGCATAGGCTTGGTCCCACCAAGCCATGCCTTTATGATCTATTTTTTTTCCAAGGCATTTAATCGACAATTTTTGGTATTGTCGTAATTTTTTTATAGTCATCCTCATTGAATTTTTCGATGAGACAAAAACCCGTTATAGGTCTTACTATTCTGATTCCAAAAATATAAATTTTATAGTGTTATTAGTTTATTTTCTATTTTTCCATTATTTATTAATTAAAACTACCTCCTAAACATTAAAAAGTGACATTCACTAAAACTTTAATAACTTTTTTATTTTATAATTTTTTGTAAATTAATTTATATATCATCAATCTATATACAATTCTTTTGATGTTAAAAAAAAAAATTGAAAAAAGTGGAATTTTGATCAAATTATGTGGTTCGTACATGAGAGGTTTTAAAATTTACCTTTATAGCCAATTAATAATTAATAATAAAAAAAATATTCAATAAAATATTAAAAAAAAATATTGTCATCAATCTTAGGTGTATTAGGTAACTCTCTTTAAAAGGATTTGCAAAAATTCATTTATTTGTGTCAAATTGTGGTGTCCATACATGAGCGTGGTATGGTCCTGAAATGGGCATTTTGAAAAAGTGGTTTTTAAAGATCCATAACAAAAAAAATTCTATCATATGGGTACACAAATAAATTACATATTCAAAAACTAGATTCCGAACACTAAAAATTTTATTTTTGGAGTTTTTTAATATTCAATCTCTAAATACCTCAATTTTTGACATCAATTGACAAAAAATCTCAAAAACAGGAAAAACACTTCCACTTTTTGGCCAAAAGTGAGATCCAACTTCTTGCACTGACCCATATGCAATTTTATCACTTTGGAAAACTATATTTGATCCAGCTAGTTGGGAATAGTTGATTGTTCATTTTATTATACCTAACCTGATGACAGTTCTATAGGAATTTTTAATCAACAACTAGTCCTATTTCTAGGTTCTGGCTAGTTTCTTTCTAAAAATATCTGCTATGATATGTTTTTCTTAAATTTCTTACAAACTCTACCCATTTTTCCTGGTCTACATTATTTTTGTATAGGATCTTGAGGTAATTCACTTAGCACAGGTTGAGTAAGTTTTATTGTTTTATTATTTGGATTCTAGAATATGTATGTAGTTGGATCAAGTTGTGCTAAGATGTAATAAGCACCTTAAAAAATATCTCTATGATATACATGTTTAGAAGGAAATATAAAGATATACATGTTTAGAAGGAGAATAAATGAACATTTACATAGCCCTTGAAAAAAATTGCAGAGCAAGGGCACATAACAAAATTGTAGAGCAAGGCCATGATGATCACAAGGGTATGACAAGGAAATAAAATCACAGAGAAAGGGCACAACAACAAAATTATAGAGCAAGGGCACGACAATGAAATGTAGAGATCACAAGGGCACATCAAAACAATCATAGAGCAAGGGAATGACAATGAAATGTAGAGATCACACCAATGAAAATGCACTAATCACAAGGGCACATCAATGTTTAGAGCTCTCCACCCTCTTTCATGCACAACTCTCCACAATCAAAACAAATGGGGAATGATTTATGTAATTTTTTCTTTTTCTTTTTTTTTATACTCATATAGGTGTCGCAATTATGATGCCAACGTTGCTATTATGACAACATTGGGGATAATTACAAAAAACAACAACATTAAAATCACCACAAATTACACTGTTATCAAAAATTGTTGTTGTAATTTGACCCCAAATGTTGTAGTGCAACTTAATCAAACTCATAAAATCACTTGGCCAATATAGGAACTCATCAACAACTTAATTTATTTATTCATCACTAACTCTATGTTTATTATGTGTCAAATAATAGAAATAAACAACACTAAATAGCATGCATCACAAAACAACAATCACACATATATGACTGAAGGATTTAACATGGAAACCCAATTTGGGAAAAACCACCAAGTAACATGCTACCACTTTTCACTCTTCTAAAGTGAGCTTGCTTAAGAGACAACCCTATTAAAGATTACAAAACACACTATTAGGTGTGACCATGTTAAATGATTTAATAACACTATTAGGAGTGGTCTAGATAGAGGACTTTGGATCATTCCATTAGAATATCACCTTGATTAAAGGGTTTTACTGGCACAATGGCTAGAAAGTAACAACTAGGTTTAATCTTTCAAGATACAACTCACTTTATAAATTTAGATCTCCATTCAGAGAAATTATTGATTCACTGATTGAACTTCATTATACTCTCCAGCTTTGAAATGCTTGACAACCCTTCAAGCAATCAGACTTCACTAATCTTCTCAATTTTCCTATGCTACTGTGTTCTTCACTATCCTTCACAAAATTGCCAAGAAACAATGAACCAACCTTCATAAACATCTCTTGTGCCTCCTTAAATAGGTATTTTTAAAATCTTTTTCTACTTAAACACCACCATAGATCTTAGGGTTTGATCAAATTCATTTAATCTGTCTATTATTTTTTCCTCCTACTTCTTTCTTGAAACTTCTAGAAAATTCTCCTTGAATCCTCACCTTAGATCACTTTTACAAACTCAATTCTTGCATTAAATATGCCATCTCATTAATCCTTATCATTTACATATTTTGACCAATCTAAAAATTCAACTATTTCAGCCTCAAATATTGATTCTACCACAAACTATTATTTTCTGACACTCGGTCATAACTATGTTTTTTTGTTCGGTTAACACTGTGTAGATCGATATTTAGTATTTTATCTTGCTCAACTTACACTATCTCACTCAGTCTTCACTATGCTTGGTCACTTCTTCAATTTTCTCCTTCATCTTGCTTGGCCATAACTATCACTCAGCTAATATTGTCTGCTCAACTATCCATTAAGTTCCTTAATCTTCTACTTCATTGACCTAGTAAAAGTGTCACTCGATCAAGCTTAGTGTTTTACTCAACTTCTTGTCTTCTCTTCTATACATTAATTCAATTGTCTTTTTCACTTCATAGAATGATTAAACAACATATTATCTTTTCAAAGATTAACTGATCAAATTCCTATTGTAATTCCATCATACTTGCTCCTCTTTACTTAACAACTTCACTAGTTCATCTAGTTATCTCTCTTTTCAATCCTCTTTATCAATCAACTAATATAACACTCTACACTATTATAAAATCTCTCACCAGTAAGGTTTGACATCAATGACAACATAAAAATTATTCCAATTGTAGTTTCCAACATATTGATTAGTATACATGTCATTCATTTTTATTTAATAGATGAATGCATATTTTTTTAAGACTATTTGCTTGTACTTAGGAAGTGTCATTATAAGTTATGGAGTCTTTGTGACTATTATTTTGTAGTATTATTAATAGGTATTCATAATTAAGATGCTAATATTTTTGAGAGCCTATTCATAATAATGTGTGTTTACTATCATTTACATAAGAATTTAAACTAAAATTCTATTTACTGAAGTTGACCTAGTGATAGAGAACGTGTACTCTTGAAAGCAAGTCATGGCTTCAAATTCCGCTGAGGGTAGGATATATATGCCCAATTTATAGAAAAGATAGATTTCTCCTACAAGGAGTAGAGGGTAATCAATTTTTTTTTTACCATATATAGACTAAAAAACATGTGACTTATTATGGACTATAAAGGGACTTATTATGGACTATAAAGGGACCTCTCATTGCCTTTCCTTTCCCGAAAAAACTATATCAGATAAAGATGAGAACTCATAAAATAGTTGAGTAACTTGTGAAAATGGAGTACCAAGTGAAATAGTTAATAAAGATTAAAAAAATAACAATACTTAAGTTATAATCAAAAGATCTAACAAATAAAGTGACTCTAATTGTAATAAAACCTCATTGTCAAACATGCTTAACCTAGAAGAATCCTCTTTAAAGGTTTTTTTCCCACTCTCTTGGAGCTCCATGCTTGGATTTCAAAGCATTGGGATCCATATATTATGGCTACTATCAAGATTTTCCCTTTGGTCAAAGGTTTCTTCATTGTTACTTTTGTCAATCCTAAGGATAGGAAAGCTATTCTCTGTGATCAGGTTTTTTATTGGGAGAATCAATTTTCTTTCATGGTTAAACCATGGCATCTAGATTTTAACCCTCAAACAAAGTCTTTCAAAATACCAACTTGGGTAAGGCTTCCTAATCTTCCTCTTCATTTTTGGGTGAATTCCATTTTTTATGGAAATTGGCAAGGATTTAGGGGATTTCTGTATGGTTGATTCCCAATCTTTTGAGCATCTCCATTCTACTTATGCTAGGATTCTAGTGGATATTGATGTTTCAAAAGGTCACCCAACTAAGATTATTTTTAAGTTATTCAAAGGGCACTTGGACTTAGTTGCTTGATTATGAGGGCCTCCCTTTTAGGTGTAAAAAATGTTTCAATACTGGACATATGGCTGCCAAGTGTGAGACTAGAAAAACTACAAATAAACAACCCTCCTCTTGGTGGAAGGGTGTATTGGAGAAGCATTATTTAGTAGTCAAATCTCCTATTCCAGTGGATGAGGTTTCTAGATCTATAGAGTAGGGGGCTCCATCCTCTATATTGGAAATTATTCCTTCTAAGATGGTGAATGCTTCTGATTCCAAGATGGATGCCCAAGTTTCTTATGGGGTTGGTCCTTTGTCTATTGGCATTTCTGGTCAAGGTGTTAAATCTGGTGTTCTTGGTGCAGAATTTGGTTGAGAGAATTTTAGTGGTTTTGGTGTTGAGACCGCTAATTCTGGACAAGGTAAGTTGCAGTGTTCTATGTCTGTTGGAGATAGTCATTGTATATCTACTGGATTTGGTAATATTTCTTCTAGTTCTACTCTTGCTACTATTGGAATTGGTAATCAAATTGCTGGTATTAGTTCTAATCTGATGGAAGAAGTGATGATAGATAGTCCTTTTCAAAAGGATGAGTTTCAGACTATTGGTATTAGTTCTAATCTAATGGAAGAAGTGATGATAGATAGTCCTTGTCAAAAGGATGAGTTTCTCTCTATCACTACTGCTGGAATTGGTAATCAAACTATTGGTATTAATTCCAGTCTAATAGAAGAAGTGATGACAGATGGTCCTTGTCAAAATTTGGATGAGTTTCCCTCTATTTTGGATTCTCAAAATTGGTAGTCTAAGGCGGTCATGGTTGAGAAGGGGTGGACACCTATGACTATTAAAAGATCTAAAAAGGCCCTTCCTCAATTTGATATGAATTTATGCTCTCACAAAAAGGGAGTGAAATGGAATTCTTAATCCCCTTGGCTCGTTAAGAAGTTCCCGTTGGTTTCTTTTTTGGTTTTTTGTTGGTGCTACTAGACATATAATGTTTTTCTATTGCAACATGCTTCTAGTTTGGATCCCTTTGGGATTTTTGGGCTTTCTTTGAATATCTTTTGGGTCTATGATGTAAAGTGGTTTCAGGTCCCCTCAAAACCTATTTTTACCTTAATCTAAAACCTAGAAGAATCTTAGATTGAGTGTCCTACTAGTAAGGATTTTTATTTAAATATCACAAAAATTTAATGTGTTATGTAGATCATTCATAATCATAATCATAAGTCCTTGTAAAATTATGTTATTGTAAATAATTATGCACAAAAAAATTGATAATAAAATAAAAAATATACATTTGAGTAAAAATACATATAGGAGGGTAAATATTTACTATAATAATAAATAACTATAGAAAACTAAATTCAATTCCAATAAAATTAATTGTTTTCAAAATCCTACAAAGTTACTTCAAGTCATACAAGTTGACCAAAAATTCATTTACAATTAATATTTTTGTAGTGCTAGATGTAACATTAGAGGAATGTTGTTGCCTCCCTCAAATACTATTTTGTGGGTCATTTCATCTCCTTTAGGCCATCAATTGAGATGAGTAGGAAGTGGGTGGCATAGAAATGGACCATGAAGGCAAGTGTTAGTGTCTCAACCATGTCCAACAACCTCTTTTGCTTTTGATTCACAGCTACTGAGGATCTAGGTACTATCCTCTTGGGGAACTAGCACTATGGTAAACATTGTTTGGCCTTGGTAAAATGACATCCTAGTTTTGATGCCAATCTAGAGCTCCAAAGCCTGGCCCTGGTGTGGGTCTGCTTACCGAGATTGCTATTGGAATTTTGGGATGAGAAGATATTGAGATACATTAGAAACACCTTTGGTCATTTTGTTGTGGTAGACCAGGTAACCTACTTAAATCTAGACTTTTCTTTGCTATATTATGTGTGAATGTTACCATTAATAGGACTTTCCCAACCATAATCACATTGTCCTCTAAGTGGGGTAAGTGGGTCTAACTGATTGAATATGAGAATGCTAGCCTGTACTGCCAAAATTGTGGGTACTTTGGCCATGTGCTAACGACTGCAATTCTCTAAAGGACAAGAAAAAGGTGGACTCGCCTGGCATTGTTAATGACTCTACTATGCTAGGGTAACCTTTGACTACTCCTCCAGCAGTAGTTACTGAAGATATAATGGGCAACTCAGGTGGGAAGTCAACATTGGTAGGCCTTGTGCATGGAAAAGTTGAGGTAGTTGATAAGAAAATTAAGGTATCAAGTGAGGAAGTGAATAAAGGAATGGCTATGGAGGAATGCCTATTTAGGATAGATATAGATGATTTATTGGATTCCCCTATTGTGGGAGAGGGTATTTCCAATCATGCCCTAGAGAAAGAAGAAATTAGAACCTCTGGTGGTGACATTATGGTGTTGGTTAAGGACCACAATGGGGTGGTCCCTACTACCAGTACCCTAGTTGAGGGTCATGTGAGCTCAGTTAGAGAGCTTGTGGGGACCCTAGAATCCCTACCAATGACTCAAACCATAATGTTGGTGACTCCTTGCAAGAATTTCCCACCACTTATGGTGGTAGGGGGGATAATAAGGGGTACCCTGGACATTGAGGGATCTTCACCCCAAAAAGACTCAAATTAGTGTCTCCTAAGGTAGTGGAGGCTAAAGGCACCAAAAAAGGGAAAGATGGCTCTCTTGGCCCCATCTTCTCCCCAAAAAAGTGTTATAGGTGAGTGGGAATTCCCAAAAAGGAAAATCAGAGGTGGCAAGAATCCAGATGTGGGGATCACTACTTTAGTGGTTCATCATAACAATAGAATGAGTCATATGAAGTAGGGTATAAGGGAGGTGGCCAATGTAAGACAACTTACACTAGAGGAAAATAAGAAAGGTAAGAAATGATATTCCTTTCATGGAATATAGGAGATTGAACAATACCCAAAAACAATATGATCTTTGACAATGTGTCCTTTCGAAAAGGATTGATTTTATCCTCATTCAGGAAACTAAGATGACCAATCAAAACTTTACTAAGTTGGCTAATAAGATATGGCCTGGGGCAGATTTCTTACACTAAGAAGTAGAAGGGGCTTCAAGGGGCCTAGCTACTATGTGGAACCCCAGTGTCATGAAGGGTAGTGAGATCCATAAAGAAAAGAACTACATGATTACTAAGTTTAACAATGATAGAATGGTGTGGAATCTGGTAAACGCTTATGCCCTAAATACCAGGTTTGGTAGAAGGGAATTCTAGGAAAAGGTTGGAAGAAAGGTGCAAAACTTGAAGGACAAAAGCTTGATGTGTGTGGGGGACTTTAACTCCCCACTTTACCCGTCAGAAAAACTTGGGGGGATCAATGACTTCTCTGAGAGTATACAAGATCTTTTGGACTTCATTAACACTTGTGATCTTGTGGATGTGGACCTATAGGGAAACCCCTTTACTTGGTCCAACAATAGGAAAGGTAATAACTTGATCCAATTAAGGTTGGACCAACACCTAGTTTCTAGAGATTGGCCCCATATCATCCCCTCATCCATGCTATACATCTTAAGAACTATTTCCAACCACTCCCTGATTTTCTTCATTTGGGAGAATGTGATTGTGAGTGGGCCTAAACCATTTAGATATGAAATCATGTGGCACTCCCATCCAAATTTCAGGAATACAGCGGAAGAATGGTGGAAAATTAGAGTGGATGGGACTACTATGTTCTGACCGACTCAAAAACTAGATAATGTTAGAAGGAATGTTAAGGATTGGGTGAAAACATCCTTCAGGATGTGTTTAAAATAAAAAAGGAGCCTGAGGAGGAGCTTAAATGTTGCAATCAACCATGGCAATGAGAGATGTCAATGAGGCTACCACTCTTGAGGAAGAGAACTATAGGAAGCAGTGAAAGCATACTATTAGTAGGGAGGAGATCTTTTGGAAGCAAAGGTCCTGCATTTTCTGGCTCACTAAAGGTGACAAGAATACTTCCTTCTTTCATAGATCTGCTTCAAATCATTAAAAAGGAACACCATTACCTCTCTGGAGGACGAAGGAGAAAGGAATTTGAAGGAACAAGAAGATATGGGAAGACATGTGGTGGAGTTCTTCACAAATGCTTATAAAAGGAAAGATGAGTGGAGCAACAATTTAATTAGGAGAAGTGTGCTCAAAAATATCCCAACTATCTCAAGGGGTGAAGAAAATGATAAGCTCAAGGAGAAAGTCTCAAAAGAGGAGGTTAAGAATGTTGTGCTCTCCATGAAATCATATAAGGCTCCAAGACCAAATGGCTTCCCACCTACCTTCTTCCAACACTTCTAGAAAGTGATAAAAAATAAACTTATTTGGGCCACTAGGGATATGATCAGAACTGGGAGGACGCTAAGGAGGATCAATAAAACCTTTATTGTCCTTGTACCTAAAATCCAAAAACCAAGAATCATAAGGGATTTTAGGCCAATCAATCTCTATAATACCATCTATAAGGTCTTCTCTAAGGTGTTAGTTAACAGGATTAAACCTTTCCCATACATGGTTATTGGGATCCCTCAAAAGGGGTTTGTCCTGGGATGTCAAATCCTAGATGTTGTGATTACCACACATAAAACCATCCACTTAGTGGAAAAAAGTGGAAGATCAAGTATGGTCCTCAAGCTAAACATCTCCAACACCTATGATAGAGTTAGTTGGTCTTTCCTCTATGATGTCTTGGAACAAGTGGGGTTTAGTAAGAATATTGTGAATATCATAAAAACTATGGTGGAATCCACCCAATTTGAGTTGCTCCTTAATGGGACTCCTTAGGATAACTTTGAAGCTAGAAGATGCCTAAGACAAGGTGATCCTCTTTCCCCTTACCTTTTCATTATGGTGGCTAAAGTGTTAGGCAGGTCATTTACCATGTTGGTTAGTTTGGGTGGCTTGTAAAGCCAATTACTACTCTGACACTTGAGTTTATCCAACAATTTGTGTATGACACTTTTCTTTTCAGAGAATCCTCTATCCAAGAAGCTAGGGCTTGGACGACCCTCCTCACCAATTATGAGAATTGCTCAAATCAACAAATTAGCTTGGTCAAAAGTAAGATTTATTTTTAATACATGTGAGGTTTTGCAAGTAAAAATTAAAAATATTCTCAATTTCCAGTTGGACAACCTCTTAGATACCTACCTAGGACTTCCTTTGACTACTAAGGAAGGATCTACCACCTTTTGGAACACTATTCTAGAAAGAATGCAAAAAAAGATGGTTGGGTGGAAAGGAAAATTACTAAGTAATGTGGGCAAACTTCAACTCATGGTAGCAGCTCTTCAAGGAATACCAATATACTTCCTCATAATTTTCAAGATAAACCACAATATGCCAAATAAACTTGTAAAATTGTAAAGGAACTTCCTTTGATTTGGCATGGAGGAAAGAAACAAATGGAGCCTTGTCAATTGGGAGACTATGTGAAAACCTAAAGATAGGGGGGATGGGAATTAGAAGAATTTTTGATATGAATAAGGCTCTACTCACTAAGGTCAGGTGGAGAATGGTTTAAAATAAGATTGGTTGGTGAAGGATCATGAGGGATAAATACCTAGCCAAAACTCTCTTTAGATATAACCTCTTTAATAGTGACCTCCCGAACGGATCGAAGATCTAGAACAACATCCTAAATTGCAAGCCCCTCTTATGGAAGGGTGTGAAATGGCCGGTTAGGAATGGTAAAAGTATAATATTATGGGAAGATAATTGGATGGGGGAAACCACTCATCTATAACAAGTTCAGTGGGCTACAAGAACCCTTAAAAATTATTGTGGGAACAAAGATGGGAGATTATATTGATAATCAAAGGAAATGGAAGTGGTTATTCAACTTGGATATCCCTAATAGAGAGGATCCCCTTGACGATTTGGAGGAAATGATGTACCACCACACCCTCCCTATACATGCTTAGCAGGATGATGTGATTTGGGATGGAAGGACTAATAGTCAGTTCATGGTTGGCTCTTCTTACCAACTTATTCTTTAGAATACTCAGACCTCTATTAGCTAGAGCAAGGTCTGGAATAAATAGTTACATCCAAAAATCATTTTTTTCTGGTGGATAGTCATGTATGGTAAGATCCTTACTACTGAAAACCTCCAAAGAAGATGTATTTAGATCACTAACCGATGCTATCTCTACAAGGAGGATGAGGAAAGTATTGTTCACCTCTTTTTGGAATGCCCCTATTCTTTAAAAGTATGGACCTACATCTAGAATAAATTCCCAATGGCTTGGATCATTAATATAGGTTTGGAACAATTTTTAGAGAATTGGGATTGCCTCTTCATCTACCCATGCCTCAGAGTCCTCTAGAATCTCCTCCCCCAACATGTTTGCTAGGATATTTGGAAGGAGAGAAACAATAGGGTTTTCAAGGAGGAGGAAAGGGGTGAGTAAGTGGTGGGATAAATTTTGATTAATCTCATCATGGAAAATGTTATGGTGGAAAAATTTAAGGTGCCATAGAAACCCCTAAGCAGGTGGGAGGTGGATATTACTGGGAAGTGGAATATTCTCCCTGACTTCCAAAATTTTGACAATTCAAAATTGGTTGCTAGAAAAAATACTAGTTGGTTTCCCCCCACTAGGTCAATGGTCAAACTAAATTTTGATGGTGTTACATGTGGGGAGGGGGGGGCGGGGGGCGACTGCTAGAGGTGTAATGAGGAATGAAAAGGGTGATGTGGTAGTTACCTACTCGGGACATTTAGGGTAGGGAACCAATAATGTGGTGAAAGCTACTGCCTTAATTTAGGGGCTAAAATTTGTTGTGGAATTAAAAGTGAAAAGACTAATCATAGAGGGGGACTCTAAAATCATCATTGACTTTGTTAAAGGGGGACTCAACCTAGGTGGACCTTGCATCAAATATTGGGTGATATATGGCAGTACCTCACAACCCTAGATTAGTATGACTTACAACACACCTATAGGGAAGTAAATGCAGTGGCAGATGCCTTGGCTAGTTTGGGGTTTGATTTGGAGAATATAAAAAGCTGGAAGAGTGTTGAATCATTACTCTATAAGCTCCCTAATTAATAGGGAAAAGACTCTTCTAAATTAGGTTAGATGACCTTCCAGTTTTGGAGAAGGGGCCATTTTGGTAGAATGATTATCATTATGATAGTTAATATTGTCTTGAGTCTGAAAAAATGTTTTGCAAGGTTTGATCATGTGGATCAGTTCATGAATGGTCATAGAGAAGGAGATGCAAGTAATAATATTAGCTTTAAAATTTGTGCCATCATTTTTTGGTATTATGGCAAGATTATGGAAAGAAATCACATTATTCCTAAGGCTATATCTTTAAGGTATTTTGTGTATATTTATTACACTCCCTATAGTGATACTTTAAAATGGTTAGTACATTCTAAAATTCCCAGTCTCATGAAGCATAAGAAAGTTAGTTCTTTTACCACTGGTTACTGCATTTCTAGCCCCTCCTTCACAATTTTTTGGGTACAAATGAGAATTACTGAGATTGAGGAGGGGGATATTGCTAAAGAAGTTGTTCATGTGGGTGGGGATCTGAAAAGGTTGGAACCCACTAAATTAGAGGACTTCTCCAAAAGATAGACCACTTGGATTCTACTGAAGGAGGGAGGGTTTTTACCCTACATGTAGGTTATGGTGGGCAATGATGAGAACTGTTCACAATAATTTGTTGCTAGCTGGAAGGATAGGTGTGTGATAATTAATGGCATAATGTTTTAGGTGAACGAGTCTATTGACATGGCGATGGGACTGGACATTATTGAGCAGAAATGGTAGAAAGTTAAGAAGGTGGTAGATGAGGCAAGTATGAATATCTTCTTTAGAGACAATGAGGCCCCAGGTCATTACCACAATGGTTTTAGGAGGGACAAATTACTAGAACCTTTGGATGATGTTTGTCCAATGATCATGAAATACCTGATGCTGGAAGGAAGGCATTGTGCATATTAATTTTATCACTTCCTGCTTCTTAACCATTTTCATAACAAGGTTCTTGATTGCATTCCTTTCCTTTTAATGCACACACTCGAAGAGACTATGATGGATGTTAGAGAAAAAATGAAGAAAGGGGCCAACTTCACTATCCTTCACCAAGGGCTCATGTTTCATCTTTTCCAATTTTACTTAGCCCTTCGCCTACCTCGTGTGATTGCATTTGACAATGTCCTCCACTCTAGGGCTCCCCTACACTTGGAATTTGTGGGTGGTTCCCTAGCCAAACCCCTGTTAAGGGTGGGAGGAACAAGTTGGCCTTGGAATAGACTACTAATAAGATAATTAAAATGGAAAAAGGGTAGAGGTGGAAATTGAGGATTTGGATGAGGAAGTTGGCGGTGGTAGAAGAAGGTCGAAAAGAATTGCTAAGACCCATGGAAGATTTAAGAAAATGGCTTGTTTCTCTTAGGAGGATGAAAAGGATGACACTAACTTTGAGGAGAGTGACAAGAACTCAAGAGATGACCAGGAGAAGGGGAAAGATGAAATAGAGAAAGAGGCAGAGAAATGGAATGATACCCTAGATGGAACTTGGGATTTTGAGGCTGAAAATCCCATCAAGGACCCCTCCCTCAACCCCACCCATGTCTCTTCCACCAATACCCAATCTCCAACTAACAACCAGGAGAACTCCAAAACTGTGATTGACTCCCTTGACACCATATCCTCCCTAACAAAAAATGTGGGTCTAGTTAACCTAAAGGCTCCCACTAACAATCTTGTGGTGTAGGATAGCAATAGAACTCTGGTGAATAGCAAGGAATTCAATTTTGGAGTGGAGGAGAAAGGGAAGGTTACCCGAAAGGATCTCTGGGAGCTCAAAAATAGGTGCAACACAGTGGAGGAGGGCTTCTCCCCTATTCTCAAAGTTCACCTTTAAGGTAACTCATACAACTTCTACTACTCTACAGTTATTTGCTAATGTGTTGGAGGAGGAAAAGCTAGGGAAGGAGGACTCAAAGCTTCTCTATGGCTTCCTTGCTGAAGAGTGGGCCAAGGTGCTTCTAGCTGGAAAAGGAAAGAAAAAAGATGCCATGTATTGGCCTTTAGTTTTATGCCTTGTTGGGTACTCTATTGGTTTTCACTCTCCATCCTTTTCTTATGGTTTTGTTTTTTTAGTTATACTTTATTCTAGGCTATAGGTGGTCTAATGGGATGACCACCTATATGTTTTTTAAACTATTAAATTATGTTGGTCCTCAGGGTTGGATCCCTAGTACTTTTAATTGTCATTACTATGCTTCTTATGTTTTTTATGTAAATCATTAAGGGTGTTACGTGTGCTTGTTTGTTAGTTGTTGGTTGTGCCACCACTGTTGTAATGGACAAGCCCCCTAGTTTTGGCTTCTTTTATATCAAAAACATTAGAGGAATTGTCAAGACACACTAAGTACATTTTACTCTCAAAATCAGCACTAGAATAGAGGTATAGAAGCTCACCAAAACCTTTCAAATAAAATAAACATGTTTTTTCAAGATTATAGAACCTATCCTACGAGATTTCACCATCTCAAAACTATTCATAGACTATCATAATGATTTTGAAAAAGGCATCACAACCTACCTACAACTATTCTTTCAACAAAAACTATTAATGTCATTATTCTATTTTCTTATTACTACAAAGAATCCTAATTTCCTACAACTATTTATTTTGTTCACTTAACACCCTTAAGTGGGTAATGGGATATTGTACATGGATATTATCCATAGAATAGTGTGAACCTTGTGTTATTCTTTATCATTCTAATTGTATAACTTTTAATTGGAAAGAAGGATTATCATACTAAATGGTAGACAATGCCAATCCTTGCCTTTTGAAATATCAAGATTTCATGGCTACATTAGTTGATATAATAATTGTACTTAGAATAATTGGAGAAAAAGTCTCTGGTTGTTTCATTATGAATTTTAAGATACTTCAAATTAAGATCACCCTATTAATACATATATTCTATAGTCTGATGTTTCAACTGAATACCTCCCCATTGAGATGATTATCATCATACACTTGAAGTTTATGATGATAATAGAGTGTGCATAACCAAGTGGGAATATAATTTTTATTAAGAGTACCTTCTTGGGAGACAAAGTCGTCAAACAGGCTTTTCTTGCCAAGGTAAATAAACATAGTAAAATTCAAATATATCTAAAAATTGTGCCTTGT
>CM053788.1:92521041-92681041 GCA_028749045.1 Cupressus sempervirens
GATCCATAGGGGATGCATTCCTTGCCATCAAAATCAATTTTTTGTGTGTCCTAAAATATTTGAGAATGTCAAAAATTCATCTAAATCATTAAATGAGAAGTCCAAAGAAGTATCAAAAGTTTATGATAAGTAATCATTAATATATTCATATTCTTCATGGGAAATGCCAAGTTGATGGACCCAATTAACCCTAGCCATTCATATCTTACTTTTTCTATTTGGGAACTCATTAGCATAATGAGGGCCTTTACATATGTAACATGTAGAGTGCCAATCCCTTGTGCTTTCAAAAGATTTCCTTTTCTAGAAAATGTTTTTAATTTTTGGGATTTTCCATAGGTAGAACCTTTAAATTTGCAAGAATGGTTAGTATAATTCTAGCTATTACTTCTACCTTTCACATAAAAACTTCAAATATTTCCACACCCAAAACGAGGAACCAACTAATTACTAACTAATTTAGAAATCGTATGTCTTAATCTTTCTTTTAACGTTTCTAGTTTGTAATCTTGGCAAATTACCTATTTACTTCAGTAATGAAATTAAAAACCTATGAAATGGTTATATCTATCATGGTATAGTTTGTGAGGACTAAATTTTCTAGACAAGTGTTTGTATATAGTAGTTGTTGCGATAGTTCCAAAAACTTTTGAAGAATGAAAAGTGCACTGCACCATTATTTTTCTCATGCTTAGAGTAGTAAATATTTTGATATTGATTGTTAAAATAATTATTTAGCTAAGTGAGATCACAACACTTTTCCTTCATTCAATTTGTGTATGCCATGCATTAGGTGAAATCAGTGTGACTAACAAACATGACGATTGATTACATACTACATCTAATCCTATAGCTAGCAAGTATTCTCTATCCTAAACATCCAATCTATCTTTTGATTTTCTAGCCAATCTTGTCATCCCATTTAGGATTGTAGGATAAGTTCTCTTGTAGGAAGTGTAAGGTTGGTATTGATATTACTTAGAGCCCATTCTCTTAATGTATCAATATTTTTGATATTATTGATTGCGTCAAAAGAATCAAAATTTGACCGTGGAGGAGTTTCCACTATCAAATTTTGTAGAATGTGGAATGAATTTTGTAACCATTTTCATCTCATTTTTGAGATTTTTCATGAAAAATTTCTATTGTTTGATAGGAATAATAGCTTTATAAGTCCCTGTAGCTAGATCACATTCCTTGATTTGTTAAGGATCATCCTTTTTGAGCATTAATCTAGAAGAAAATGTGAATTTTTTTTAATTTACATACTAGTTATGCCCAAAGGAAATGTCATTGGTGGTTACATGAAAAGGTTGTGCTATTTTTTCAAATTAGAGATTTGTGAGACTTCACTTGAAATATTCATAAAGGTGGTTAGGCTATCTGAGTTGGTGTAATGCCTCACCAGGGAACCCAAAAGAAATTAACCTAAATTTTCACTAAGTTTGCCAAAAATATATATATTCTTTTAACAACTATAACAAGAAGAGATAATATAGTCGAATCAATAACACACATATATACAAACAATCCATCAATAGACTAAATCTCTTAAGGGTTCCATGACATTGAATCACATACATAAGTTTTATTAACATTAAAACTAATACATAACCAAAATCCACATCATAGAATAACCACAAGTTCAAATCAAATGAAATAATATATAAATACATAAGACGCCACTTGACATAACCAAAATGCATAATCATCCACTGCACAACTCATAGGGTATGAAAAGCTCAAAGAATATACATCATGAATAAATACAACATCTCATAAGATCTCCAACAATCTAGTACAATACAACATAATATAACCATCAATAGAAACACAAGATCGGGATGAAAGGAACAATTGCACAAGTACATCTACCAATGACTTCTAGCTATTGGATCTCAATGCTATAAGAAACACTAGCACCCAACCTCATGGAACCTAAGTGGCCCACTCCCACCATGTTGAGGAGATAATCTCAAATCCCATATAAATATCAATCCACAAGTCATAACCAACATCTAGGTCAAGGAAAACCTGATAGAAATCTATCTCAAAGGTACCAAGACACACATAACATCTAATCCTAGAGGCAACATAGACACATAGAAAACCTAATATGCATGTAGGCAAGTGTCATATGAGCAGACTCTAAGGTTACCTAGCAACCTCTCTAGACTTCAGCCCCCTAGTGTCTCTATGTGGCATTAGTATACTTTCATACAAATAAGTCATACCAACAAGGCAAGGTCACAACCAAGCATCCTCTCTAATCCCATCCTAGCCTGTACTAGCACTCAAGGCATGGGTGAGGAAAAACACTAATTCTTATTAATTCATTTTAACCCTGTTTAATGAAATGTTATCACTTATTAAAACAACCTACAATGAGTTACCCAGGCAGCCTCTTTAGCGCTCTGACCTCCATTGCAAGCAATTTCCCAACATACACATTAAAAACCTACCCTAAGCTGATAAAAATTATAATTCATAAAATCACAATATTCACCTCAGTCCTATACAAGCAACAAGAAAGCACTAAAAGATAATTGATTGAAACCTCATAGTTACTTAAGAAAAATCACACTATTCACCTCAATTCTATACAAGCAACTGGACAACGTCAAAAGAAAACTGATCAAAACTCAAAGGTTACACTAGTAAAATCACACCATTCACCTCAGTCCTAAACAAGCAACTGATCAAACTCATCACAGAAATGCATGAATGCATCACAATGGTTGAGAATAAAATATCATGATCAAATAATAACCATAACATTATAAAATAGTAACTCCTAGGCCTCTAGTAAACATCCAAAACTGGTCAACATACTAAGTCAAATCCAAACCCAATACAAAGTAAACCATACATCACATCAAATGTAGCTTCATAAATCATTTGGTTATAAGAGTTCAATTTTACAAATGGATTCAAGTTTTCATTTTCGAGTGTCACATTTGATAGCATTTTCAAGTTCACAAATATCTCAACAACTCAATAATCCATTTGAATCACCTAAATACATAATACCATTTCATATAAAAATGATATTTTTCTTAAAACAAAAATTATAATATTATAAATTAATTTCTCTTAATTTCAAATCGAAAATTATAATTATAAATATAAAATATTTTTCTTTTATAATAAACTAGACAACAAAAATCTTTAATTTAACACAATATTAAAATCTAATAATTATTATTAAATTAATAATAATAATAAAATTACTAATAAATAATATTTATTAATTTATTAATAATTAATATTATTAGTTTTAATAAATATAATAATAATATTAAAAACATATTTTAAAATTAATATATTTTAAAAATAATAATAAAAAATAAACCAAATTTTAAAAAATCAATTAACCAGACCCTACTTTTATAGCCCATGGGCCAACTTTATGAGCTGCTACAACAACAATGTATAACCTTACGATAGTACTTTCTACTACCACAGCTACAGGCTATTGTGTAGACTGCTGTACACAGCTGCAGGGTGGGGTTGGGGATATGGTGACCCCCACCCTCCCTTCAAACCTATTTTATATATATATATATATATATATATATATATATAAACAAACAAATAAACAAAGCCCCCCGCATAAAATTACATTTTTTATATAATATAATTGTCACAATAATTATTAATTACTATGGAAGAAGTTATATTATTATTATTTCCCATATTGTTATAAATGTATTTTGGTTCCATCCCAAAAAACTACACAATAATCCAACACATTATTGTGGACTAATAAACTACCAACAAATTAGTTCCAAACATAAATGACTTATGAAATTATTTTTACATGCCCAAATTAAGGTTAAGTTTTACTCGTAATGTAAATCTTTCTTATGAATTAGTTTACTTCCCTTTTAGAAAAAATCTACACAAATAATAAAATATTAAGAATAACACTATTGTTTAAGTGTTCTACTTTATTTTTTAAGGATGTTTTATGTGATCATTACAAATTTAACTAGATGACGATATAAATAAACCATTAATGAATATTGTATTATTCATTAAGACAATAACAAATCTTTATTCTTCGATAATAAAGCCATCCTCGACTCTTTATGAATTTGAAAAAGTAGAAAAAAGCATGTGAAACCACTTGGGAGTGAGATAGATGATCCTTTCCATGAAAAAGATTAAGTCATTTCATATGACACACCCAACCAAACTTACAAGTACTAAATTTAAGAGCCTTCCATTTTATTGTATCAACTTACTCTAAGAACCATAGGTTGAGACCTATATTGGTATTGTGCTAAATGATGAATGGAAGCACATATAAGGCGATTGAACTATATAAAAAAGAATGTTTATTCAATATCTTCAATTCTTTGTTTTGGTTCTAATATGATAAGATAGTTGAATTTCAAAACCCCCCATTGAGCTTTATTTTTGCACCTATCATTGCTCAAAGATAATGTAACTATATTCCCCATTTTACACCAAATTTTACTAAATTGAGCTCTCAAATTTAAACTTGTGTTAAAAAAATTTAGTTGAGCTACACAATAGAAAAATGTAAAAGTTACTCAATCGTCCTGCTACACTTAGCATTATAGTAAGAGAACACCTACAACCAAACCTTGATAGTGATGTTGATCGACTTCCAAAAGAACTCTTGCAATGTAAAGGCCAATGGACAATGTTAACAACAACCCTTTGAATTCAAATGGGCCTTGAAGATGGATCACTTGGGGAGGTGGTAGATATTATGTATATATCGGGTTGTAAACCCCCAAAACCACCTCTATATGTGGTTGTTTGATTTGATAATTGTAATGACCCACCTTGGGACCAAGACAACCCAAAAAGTTTACTTGTAGCATTTATATCCTTGGGTAATCATAGAAAAATACCACCATCCATGTCATGGGATCTCTCATTACATTAATCCAAGGATTGGCACTTCATAAAACAAAAATTGATACTAGTCCAATAGAGCAACAAGGGTTGACTTTTATAACTATATCAAGAATTAAATCACTAGACAACCTTCATATAGAGTCACCATTCTCTTTTGATCAATATTCAAGAGTGAAAAACAAACCATATACCATTATTAGAAGAAAAAAAGAGTCTCACTTGCAACAACTTTCAATATATAAATCTATGTGTGTTTACTTCACCAATTTTTTATTTAGCTATATTTACACATTTCAATATAATCTTTCCATAATGTATAAAGTTATTGTGTTGTAGGTATCTTGAAAATATACCCCTTGTGGCAATGCAATGCAGTTTATTGATTTATGCATATTTGCATATATCCAATATCAACTATCATGTTTATGTAGAATAAAACTAATTAATACAATGTATTTTGTGGAGAAACTAATGGTAGCATGCTTTGTCTAAAAAACTTTTTTTGTATTATATATAGGGAGATCAAAATACAAATGTTCACCGAAGAGTTTCAAATATACACGAGGTGAAGCCTCACCACGAGAGTATCAAAGAGTAAAGCAATAAACCATAAACACTAGAAACAAAAAAGAAGGACTAATGAAGCAGATCCTAATGAGCATCAACCCATGCTATCCAACCCAGACTACCCTCCATCCAAACAATGTTCTTTTGGTTCTGAATTTGATTGAACAAGAGGATCATGTTGCTAGTGGTGTTTTTATTAGTCCTCCTCACTTCCTTATTCAACTACTTGATAACTGATTGATAACTTGGTAGGAAAAGAGATACCACACATGAACCAGATCTCTTTAGAAAAGCTACAATCAAAGAAAATATACATCCCAATTTCCAGAGTTCTACAAATAGTACAATAATGCATCTCAAAAAGGTCCTTTCTAATGGGGAGTCTATCCAAAATTAACATCCATTAAAAACATTTGATTTTTGGGTCAATTGTGTTTTTCTATGGCTTATCAAAGTATTTATTCCAAGAGGATACATCAAGATTAGTGTACCAAACTTTATTGACATGGTTGATGATGGAATCATTATAATAAATAACACTGTAGATATTCTTGGCTTTTAGCCTGGTTATAATGGTTCTATTCTACCATTTAATGCTCAAAAAGCTTGTCATTTTCAAAAATATCAGAAAATTGTGTGATCCAAAATTTAGCATTCTTAGGGAAACCCCTTTCAATGTTACTTCTAATAAGAACTTTACAAGGGTCATCCCCATCCAAAGAGGGAAAGATCCATTTGGAGGCAAGAGCTAAGCCCCCAGTTTTAAGGTCCTTTAGCCCTAAACCCCCAAGGAGCTTATCAATTTGACACCACTCCCATTTAACATCATGGAGCTTCTTGTTACTTTGCCATCCAACCAGAGATAGTCCCTGATGGCCTTTAGAATTTCAAGGATTTGGCAGTTATTAAACATCTAGGCAGAGGCATAATATATGTTGTAAGAGGAGAGGATTTTTTTGGCAAACCTGAACTCTACTTGCTAGGGATAAAGGTCTGTTGTGCCATTTATTTAACTTTTTGGTGATTTTTTCCTTAACCCAAAGCCACATATCTTTAAGGGAAGGTTCAATAGAGAAAGGGATACCAAGATACCTAACAATATTGTGAGGACCTCCCCAGTGAAAATTATATTTTTTAAACTAGTCAGGCGGTCGATCCTCTCATCCAAGACATATGGATTTGGAGACGGGCCCCAAAGAAACTTGTACAACCTTGTGAAACTTGACAAACTGAGCCAAAACTTCCTAAAAAACCCAATTGAGGAAACTAAAAGGAATGTCAATATGAAAGGTGTAAATTTGAGGCAATGTTTATGCAGGGACCACCATTCATTAAGATTTTTAATTAATAAAAAAAAATTAAAAAATTGTATTCTAATTTAGTTTAATTTTTAATTTATTAAAAAAAATATGGTGAACATGCAAAGTTTCAACATGCAATAAATGTTGTCTTCTACATTTCTTATATGGATTTAAGAATATGAATGTGACTATGGTGGATTTCATTGTTATTCATGTCAAATTAAAAAATTTAATTTTTTTTGTTGTTGTTTACATTCCTTTTGTGTTGTATTAAATATTGGCAAAAATATACATGGACAACTATCTTATATAGACTTCCACCTTTTGCCACTATTGGCGTACCCCTTGCTCCTTTAGGTGCAAGTGCTAGTATTATTATTATTTTGAAGATTCCAATATAGATATGATATAGCAATTAGAATTAAATAGTCAAAAATAATATTTTATATCTGATTTTCTTTTCCAAATCCCCATCCTAACTTCATAATTTTTCTAAAATAATCTAATTACGAATAAAAAATTCCTTAAGAAAGGGTTCCCAATTGATTTCTTTCATAGAAATTTTCAATAATTAAGAATAGTAAATTTTAACAAGGGTTTCAACCCTGATTAATTTTGAAACAAATCCATAACACACACGAAGAAGACAAAGGAAATTCAAAGGAAAACTATTATGAAAATCACAACAAGATCCTACCTTGATCTGATGCTAACTAGATGAATTATCAGAGCTCGCAAGAATTTAGATCTTCTTGAAAACCCTCTTTCTCAAAATTAGCTCCTCCAAACTTGTGTATGGAGAAATGAGCTCTAATTTCTTAATAAAGAGCTTTCTCCTTTAGGGTTTTAGTTTTGCAAACACACAAACCTCTTTTCTTTATTATTTTAATTTCATCTAACTTTTTACATTTTTAATTAAAATAAACTTTATTTAATTTATTTTCTCTCTCTTTTATTAAATCACAAGATGTCTTTAATTATTTAATTCAACTAATAAAAATATTTAGAGTTTATTATTATAATGTAACTCCTGCATAAATTATTATTAAATTAAATAAATTTAATTACACCAAAATTAGAACTTTAATTAAATATTAAATATTTAAAATTAAATTATTTTATTTAATTAATTTCTCAATTAATTAAATTTAATTAAAATTTAATTTTTCTTTATAAATTTTTTGTTAAATTAAATCATTTAATAATCTTTTTATTTTATTTTATTATAACTAAAAATCACAACAGACCCACAAAATCAAATAAGAAAACCCATCATAAAGACAAACTACTAAATCAAACTCAAGGTCAAAATCTTGAATTCACATCACTTGATGAACTTAGAAGGCTAAATAACTTAGAAACTCATCCTACTTTCTAGGACAATTGGCTAAGGCTTAGGATTAGAGAAGTTGATGCCCGGTACATGTAATTTGCATAAAAGTTGAGCATGTACATATAAATAAATCTAAACTAAACAAGCAATGGCAGCAGTGGTGTACATGTAGATCCCAACTAGCAGGTGACTTTGACTCCCTCCCTTAACCACGTTAGAAATGCCAAATATACAAGTACACCATACACATGCAACTATGGGATAAGTAACCATAGAAACTACATATAAATCATCCATCTAATTATCATCATCAAATAACTAAAATTACTATATGAACATACATGTATCATCATTGAAAAAATAATCATGAACACATGAAATAGTCGAGTATCAAGTAGCTCATCAAATATATAAAATGAGCATGAAATAACATCCAATCAAATCTAGTAACCAAGTACTACTAATCACAAAACATAACCATCAAACTGGCCTAAAGGAATTCAACAATCCAACATGAAAAGTAAACTAGGGGTAGGCATTATAGTTGGCTTAGTCATAAAGGTGGTTACAATATCTAAGTTGGATTTCTTTTAGAAGTCCCACCATGATTCTACAACAGTTTTAAAATTATGATTATTCACATGAAAATAATTCAGTTAATATTGAAGGTATTGAAAATGAGAGACATAAAGGTGTTTTTCAAGCACAATTAAGCATGCGATAGAAACATTGCCATGTTGATGTTGCTGAGTGTGAAAATTTTTCCATGAGAGGTTAGCAAGTTGTTGGGAAATGTGAGCATCATGAAAGATAAATATTTTCTTATGCAAGAAGAGGTTTTTCTAGCTAAGCAGTTGGGACCTTGAAGGGATCTCATCACCAATAGAAGAAGCATGTTGCAACCAATATAGAAAATGTAGCTTTTGGGGCTCATCAATGTGCATAAAATTTCAAAATTTAGGAATCAACCCAAGACAATATGACATACCATTGGATGCATCATTTTGGGCTTGTATGAGTTCAAGAGTAGACTTACGGGTTGAAATAAGTTTAGCAAAAAACATGTGAACATGTCCAAGATGAAACCTATATGGTAAATTATTGCATTTTAGCCATCTAGAGTCGCCAATTTCAAAAAAGAGGTATGTGGTCAAGCTTACTCCAAGGAATGTTTTCTATTGAACTTCAGAGGCCATAGAGGGCATGTAGATCTAGCCAAATAAATTTGTCTAGATAATTGAGATCAGTGTCTGATTGGTCTATCCGATTCATCAAAGTTAATAATAGAGTGTGGGGTTCCCTTATAGAAATTTCTATTAACTATATAGGTCTAGATTCTTGTTGATGGTCATTAAACAATTCAATGGACTATTATTTGAGTAACTAGATATCCCTCTATTTAGTATTTCTGGGGATTTTAATTGGGATGTTGTACTAGAAAAGGGCCATTTTTTAGAACTATTCACTAATTGGAATATTTCAACAACAAGCATCCATGAATGACATGGTGATTTTATATTAGTAGATATCAACAATAAAATGGAGAGTGTGGTCTATACAACCTCACTTCATTATTAAGTTCATGGTCTTGAATTCATAGGTTAAAACATCATCAAGATTGCCATCCATGAGACTAATTGAGAAATTAAGAAATCAATGAAATATATTAGGGCCATTAGTCATTCTATCACATACAGTGCCAAGGAGAGTGTCACTAGTTTGCAGGTTTCTAAAATCCTTGAGCATCAATAGCTAAGCTTCAACATAGTGTAAGTAATTACTCTTAAGGAAAAATTCAATTAATTTTTGCCAAAAAAATCACTAAATATCAATTTATGGTTCTCTCTTATAAATTTTTTTATCAATATATGAACTTAACATGGGATATAATTGGTATTGAGGCTATTATAGGAGACGACTATCTATTATCATTCTAATGATGCTCACGGATGATAGAAACATATGAACCATTAACACTTTCCTTGGCACTATGTGTAATAGCATTTATCATGGCCCTACCATATTTGATTCACCACTAATTTTCTGAGTAAGTCTCAAGGATGATAATCTTAATGATGTTTTAACCTATAAATTTAAGACCATGAACTTACTAATGAAGTGGGGTTCTATAAATCACACTATCCATTTTGTTGCACATTTCTAATTATTTAATACCACCATGCTATTCCTGGATGATCCATACTGAAATCTTCTAGTCCATGAATAATTCTCTAGAATTTGGACCTGTTCTAGTACTACATCCCAAATGTGAGCCCCTAGAAAAAATAAATGGAGGGATATCTAGTTACCTAAAGAATGGTATGTTGAATTGTTTAATGACCATAAAAAAGAATCTATGTCTCTATAGTTACAAGGAATTTCTATAGGGAAAACCCTACACTCCTCCATTATTAACTTTTTTGAATCAAACAACCCAATAAGCTCATACCCATCTCAGTTTCCTAGATATTGTTCATTGGCTAGATCTATATGCCCTCTATAGCCTTTGAAGTTCGGTAAAAATAATTCCATGGAAAAATCTTGTCCGCATGCCTCTTATTCTGAAGTTGATAATTTTGGAGGCTAAAATGTGATAATTGTCTCTGTAGGTTTTGTCTTGGACATGTTCACATGTTTTCTACTAATCCTATTTCAACCCATGAATCTCCCTTGAACTCAAAAGCTTAGGATGACACATCCAATGGCTTGTTATATACTCTCATGTCTTGTAATGTCCCCTTCCAAAACTATTACGATTTGGAGACATTGTTGCTCTGCTATAGTTATGAGACAAAAAGGATATATTTTTAATAATATCCTTCATTAGTAGTTGTAATAAAGAGATATAGTTTCTATCCCTTTATATATTATGAGGGGAGACACGACTCTCCTAAGAAACTATATTTAACATTTGTCATTTAAAAAAAAACTATCATATTCTTATTATTAATATTATTATGTTCATCATTATGAATATATTAATATCATAACATATTATTCATTAATTATATTGTTATTTTGAAGTTTATTATATAATATGAATAATAGATTATATTATTTATTTAATATTATCTTAACTCTTTCTCTATTGTTATAATCATTATGAAATGATATAAAATTTAAAATTATAATATTTTATATTATGATATAATACCAAATATTACATTGGCATTGTACTCATTCACACATGTATATAATATTATATCATATTAATATGCTATATTAATAAAACTAATTTAATAATAAATTATATTATAAATTACTCATTAATTTATTATTATTTATTATTTCAAAATAGGGACATCACAATCCCCCCACCCCCCAATTTGTTCTTGTCCTCAAGCAAAGCCAATTCCATGTAAAGTTGTTATATACGAAATATGATGTAAGAATCACAAAGTATACATATTGATGCATAAATACACAAAATAGACATGAAGTAGATACATGAATGCATGAAGACCTAAAGCATACACTATGTGGACAGATGATACATAAAGACACAAAGCATAAATGTTGTAAACACATAATACACACGTTATGCAATTCCTTGATTAAATCCTATAATTTGTAATTTTTTAGGGGTTAGAGAAAGGATTTGCAAAAGTTACTTCCATATTGTACTTGATTATTGTAAGAATTTGCCTTAGAGAAAAATTCACCCAAGATCAAGGAGCACAAGCACAAGCACAATAGTAGACCAAGAGTATGATCAATATGAAAATGCTTTCTATTATGTCAAAAGCATGTAAGAATGTAAATACACAATAGGAGAGCCTATATATAAAGGCCTCTAAGATGCATCTAGAATGTGTCTAGAATGTACTAGGAAATAAGCATGACATCTAAGCACATATCCTCCACAATAAGAGGATAAGCATGATGAGGTGTCTAGAATGTTGTAGACACCATGTGCTCAAATAAAGTGCTTACTCCTATGTGTAGACAACATGTGCATAATTAGAGTGCAAACTCCTGTGTTGTCAACATGACAACTCACAAGAGTATGCATACTCTTAGTTGACTAATAAATAAATAATAAAATGTGCATTAAGCTAAGTAAACTTAAGTAAGTGTAAATAGTAAATACTTATTTACACCAAAAATTATTAACCCTACAACCACAAAATCACTAGTACACATACATGTATATATTTCAAAGAAAGGTGTGTCATGCTAAATTAAGTTCAAGCTAATTCCACACTAAGCCCAAGAGAGGGACTTTGACACCCTTGGCCTCGGTGGTAGATGTTAGGCATCCACAAAAGGTGGCCTACTTAGTAGGATGCTTGTTTTCTTTCATATTTTTATTTTATCTTGATCAAAGACCAAGGGGGACTATGACCTCTTTGGCCTTGATGGAAAGTGTGTTAGGCATCCATCAAGTTGTTTTACCTAGATAACCAAGATAGTGCCTTTGTATGATGTAACTTAAGCTCATTCCACCACAGTCCTTACCTAGTGCCCTTGTATGGTGTAGCTCATGTTCATTCCACCGCAGGCCTTACCTGGTGCCCTTGCATGATGTAGCTATTTCTCATTCCACTGCAAGCCTTACATAGTTCCCTTGTGTGATGTACCACAATCTATTCCACTGTAGCCCTTACCTTATCTTGTAAAGACATGATCTAATGTAATAAAAACATAAATACACATCACATTATATCCATTTATCAAACAAGTATCATTTATCATTTTATATGATTTTGGTACATATGGTTCCTTGATCCTTTACTTTATTTTGTATCCCATATTTGTTTCTATGTATCGTCTATGTTCCTATATGTCCCTCTTGATTTTAGAAAAATCATGGTTGACCAATATCTATAATTATTTTATAGTGTATTCTTTATTGTTTGATTCATTTGCTTCACTTCAAGGCTCCCTATGAACTGTTGTGGTTTCGCAACACATACCCTATTTTTCCTAGAAATGGGGACCCCATAGTAAAATTTTGCTTTCTTAGACCCCTAGTCTGAGGCCTGAGTCATTCTTAGAACTCCACTTGTAGTCTAGGTCAAGTCCAAGTCCTCTAACTGAGAAAATATGGTGTCAAAACTAGGAAAAAGTGAGTGATAGAGTGAGTTTAGTTCTAAAGGGTACACTAGTACACAAAGCACACATGTGCACCCTTCTGGGGTGCACAGGTTTGTAAATGTGCAAGTGCACACTTTTCTCCCTTTGGAGATGCGCATATGCATAGGTGCGCACCTCCAAAGGGTGCACACTTACCTAAGCCTATATAAGCCCGAGTAACCCCTCCCCATCTCTCATTATTTTCATCACTCCATCAAAGACCACACATTAACACCTATTGAGGTGCACCAAAATCCCCATTAACCTACACAAAACAAACAAGGTCAACGAACCAAAGGTGCACAAGTGTGCACCTTTGTTATACACTAAAAAAGCTAAAATCCTAAAAATTCTATATAACACCCAATTGAAACGTGTGCACATGTGCACCTATACAAGGTGTGTGGGTGTGCACCTTTCAAACTCTTAACCTAAGACAAAGACTCCTAAGATAATGGTGGGAAAATGCGCACCTTGTCAAGGTGCATATCTATGCACCATTTTTCTACCCTTAGCACAAAGACAAAGTAGGGGTGCACACATGCACACCCCATCAATGTGTACATGTGTGAATCCTTAGTAAAATCTAAACAAAATTTTCCCCTTTTTCACACTTGTAATGAATGTGCACAGTAGCACACATGTACATGTGTATACTCCATTAAGGTGCACACCTGTGCAAATGCACACAAAATGACTATGTAAGAGTCATTAAGCACACCTAGCGCACCTAGCACACCTATAAAGGTATGCAAGGTGTGCTAATTTGTAGTTCAAATCTCTAAGGGGGGATTATAGCTTTTTTTTAGGTTTTGGTGTTTTGGGTGTTATTTTTTGGCAATTAGGTTTTGTTTTAGGCTTTGATTTTCAGCTTTTCAGACTAATTATTTTTCTATTTTGTGTAGATAAAATAGATTCCTCATCATCCTTTCTTGCCAAAAGGATTTCTCCAAAACCCGTTGTCTTCAAGTTTCATGGTGCACCAAAGAGATCATGTTTCTAGGATGGACATTCTAAGATTAGAGACATTGATATTGGCCACATCAATTGAAATGCTTTCCTCAAAATATAAAATAAACCTAAAGAGAGGTCCTCCATGGTGTCAATAATGATCAAATCAGGATTAGTAAATGCGGCATCACATCCCACATCTATGTAGTCCTCTAAACTTATTATGGTATTAGCAAAGAACTATGTGAAGATAATAGATTTTCACAATCCATGATAATAAGATTCCTGCTTCTGGGTAAGATTGTGTGAGATTTTTTTTTAGAAGTAGAACTATGTACTTGAAGAGAAGGTGGTAGGGAGCATTATAGGGGAGATAGTCCTCGACCTTAGACCAAGGAATATTAATAAAAAAATTCATCTCCCAAGAGCTAATCAATATGTTAAGATAACCTATGACCAAGCAAAAAGATGGTATAGGGAGAATGAAAAGGAAGTTGCGGATATGATACAATCTTCATTTTTTATTGATAAAACACTTGTGGGATGTAGAGATGGAAAGGTAGACATGACCTAATGATATATAAAGGATGACATCAGATGCACTATTTTGATTTTGATCTGAGTCATGGGTTTACCAAGAGCTAGACATTTTAATATGTAGATGGTCTATTTCATTGATACAATCAAAATGGCCAAAATACCAATAGACTGGGCTACTATCCTTAGTGATAATCTACATGAGTAACTCATAGGAGTACAAGTTGATCCAAGGTTCTATATGACATCATATATGGTGTATTTATTAGAAGCTAGAACAATGGATTACCCAGGTCTTTTTAAGAAGGGGGCACGCAAGGTGCCAATGCATGACCTAATTATGTGGTATACCCCCAATTGGTGAAGAAACATTTCTTAGATTAGAGCAAGGAATACTAGATAGTGAATGATGCTTTCATATTTGCAATCAACTAAGTCATAGAGGGTGGTTATGCTAAGAGAATGTTAGTAGAGGCACTAGCAAGGATTATAGAAATTGGCACCTATTACATCCAATTTAAAACATTCACTTATCTAAGGGTAGTTGGCACACAGGTCAACCCAAAGAAGCTCTCGAGATATCCACCAAATAGACCCATGTTGTTGGAGATTGCTAGATAACTCACATTTGTGTATGATAGAGTGAGGAAACAACATAAGAAAACATGGGTATGGCCAATCACCATACGTGCATTTGAGGTCAAACAAAAATAGGATATCATGACCTTTGATTTAGAATAAGATCAATATCCCTTAGAGGATTACAACTCCCCTCGTCCTTCTTTTGACAATATTGGCATAGTTCAACATTTGGTAGGGAAGTAGTTTGTGCATGAAGATTTTATAGAAGACCATTGGATGAACGCAATAGATGACTATGATATTTGAATAAGGGGTTATTGTAGGATGACTCTATATATGGTAGGAAGCACTTTAAAAATAATGGTCCCACTCAAGGTTGTTTAGCAAGTCACTCAAGATGTCTTGGATCCCTTGTATAACCATGACAACATATCTGATAGGCCAATTATGAATGCGGAGATTAATAGGGATGAGAATGTAGATATTAACTACAAGGGTGGCCATATAATCTAGTTAACAAGAGAATGGATTAAGAAACCCTTTAAACTTGACCCAGGTCCTCAAGAAGTTACCTTTCAAGCCACAACACGCCCAATTAAGGGTAAAGGTGCAAAACTTACAATATCAAATTTCCCTGCTCAATCCCTAGTTAGACCAAAAATGATGCATCGACATGAAAGGTAAGTTGAGTACTTTAGGGAGGATAAGGGAAAGAATAAAAGAAAGAGGGAAACAAAGGGAAACAAATAAATTGATCATGCTTAGCCATCTCAGTAACCTCGGTAAGATCCGATAGAAGAAAAGCTTCAAGATGAGCAAACAACTCAAGATTGAGAGACTAAACAAGTACCCTCACTTGAACAAGAATAGGAACAGGAACTAGGGTAGGAAGTACAAGAGGTTTCAGCACCTAGTCAAGAGTAAGAAGCCACTCCTTCAGTTGCTAAGAAGGCTAAGGCTGGGCCTACTATGAAAATGACATGAAGGGGGAGATTATAGAAGAAAATTATTACCATTCCTTTAGTTCAAGATACAATCCCTGAGGCTGACAAAGAAGGTGAAGAAGAAGAAGAAGAAGAGGATAATCTTCCCTTAAGTTGTAGGACTCACTTGGCTAGGGCTACTCAAGAAATAAGAAGAAGAAGCTACACTTGTAGACACCTAAATCTAATTACACAAATAGGTAATCATATTTTGTCATCTCCTAGGACATTATTGATTAAATATTTACTATTTAATTAATTAATTGTCATCTCCTAGTTAATTTATTTATTTAATTAACTATAGTCTAATTGATAAAATAAAATGATAACCCAAAATCAATTTATCAATTAAATCCCTATTCCTCTATTAAATTAAATAAATCCTCAAATCTATTTGATTTAATCCCATATCCCCATTTTATTAAATAAATCATTTAATAAAATATCTAAACCCCTAAAAACATCCCTAAAACCTACCTTTATCTCTAATCCAACCCATTGACCCATACTAGCCTCACTTAGCCACCTAACTAACCCATCCCATCAAAGTTAAATCACTTAAACCCTAAGCCCCTTTCTAAGCTAATCTTAATCCCCTCCTAAACATGTGCACAACTTTAAGGAAGGATTAAGACTTGCTAACCCAAGCTAAAGTCAACAAACTCATCCTCACCCTCACCCTCCGATATTTATGACTCTTACATCCCTCTTACATACTCAACCTCCCTCATTACTCCTCTTGACCAACCCTTATCCTATCCTCTCACACTCATCCTCCTTGTGACAAGTATCACTTCCCTATTGGCTCTAAACAAGCACAATCCATGTGCTCCCTTTTAAGTGCATCTTGACCCTCCCTCACTATTTTGTCATCTTTTCATCTTGACCATCCATCTCTCTACCCCTTGGCCTATAAATGAAACCCTCTCCCTTTACAAATATCATCCACCTTTTATGCAAATTTATAATGTTATTTTGAGAGCCTAAAAACTATCAAAATACCATCATAATGTTGAAATCCCTCCATACCTCCATTGTTGAAACCCTCATCCATACACACACTTGATAATCACCCATCCACTTGAAGCTTGAGCACATTGTGAGCACACATCTCCATCCATCGGGGACACATCCACTTCATCATGGGTTATACCATAAGGAGCCTACCATTCTTGGTTTGCTTTTTTGTGTGGTGATAACCTTGGTCCTATCTTAAGTGTTAACTATTTAGTTGTGTTAATACTTTCGTTATTAGTTAGTATTGAATTTGCACTACTAGATTAGGTGATGCACCACTATGACACTCCCATTTATTCCTAAGGAACCTATTCAAGTTACCATTTCTTGGGATGAGAATCAACAATGGATTGATGTCTAGGAAAGGCAAGAAAAAAATTGTTTTCAACATTTTTTATTTTGATTTTATGCCCATGGGAACTGAAATGGTGTGTGATAAGATACGAGATACACCTACAAACCAACTTTTGGGAGAGGATTGAAACCAAATGCCACTTCTACTGCAAGGGTCTCTGGGTACACCATCACCACCATTTTAGGACTTGTCTTTCTTGGATAAAGGCTCAGTCACTCCTCTCCCTCCTATAACTGAAGAACAAGAGCAAGTTGTGCATGAAGAAGAGCACAAATAGATGCCATCCAATGAAGTATCAGAGGAGGGATAGATACTAGAAGAACCTCATAAAACTTATCAAGATATAGAGGCAAGGAATTTGGCTACAATAGATATAGAGACTCCGAATGTAGATCTCTCTCTGAAGGAGAAGACTTCATAAATGATTAATAAGGGAAAAGGTCCAGTAGTGCAAACCTCCTCTTCAGCTAAATGCATGTCTCCCATGGGCACTACACCAAACCAACATGGTTGAAGAGCAAGGTTATGGTTTGAAAAAAGAGGTAGTTGGACATGACTATCAAGGAGAATATAGATAAGCTAGTAAAAGCAATCAAGAAGCTTGAGCCACCTAAGGGTGATGCACAACAATTGGCCTTCATAATGAAGAATAAAGATTAGGACTTACTTTCCCATATAGCCATCCCTCCTCTGCATGTTGATACCAAAGATTTAACTCCTAAGGACTATTAGATAAAAGAATTCATGTTAGGAAAGCCCACGGTAGACATAGCTAAAGTAATTATCACTACAGGCATCAAGGAGGTTTTCAAGCATTTAGATGAAAATGAGTCTGAATTGGTGATGTTGCACAAATAGAATGAGCTTCTAAGAGGCTATCTACATGAAATTGTAGGCCTTTTGGACCAAGATCACCCAAAAATTACTCTCTCTGTGACATTGGAAAAGAAAGATAAAGGGAATGTACACGTTGATTCATTTTTGGGAGCATGTTAGCAATGGTGTGAAAATTTTAAGTAGAAAGGTTTACAGATAACACAAGGTAATCAGAACCTATTACATTACATTCAGTCTAGTGCAGAGAAAGTAGTATCTATAGTAAACCATGATTTTGGTATTGATGGATGAAGTGCAGACCTAGGCTAAGGACCTTAAAGTTTTTATAGCAATAAATGGTCAACGATATCACACTCTCATGGATGTATATACAATGGAAGAGATGGATAAATTGGAAGATTGGATAGAGAAGATAGATGAAGGAAATAAGGTCATAGAAGGACTTCATGCAGATATTCAAAAGTTTAAAAACCAGACTCAAGAAAAAATTTTAGAAGCAAAGAGATATTATGATGTTATCGCCATTGAGAATTTTGAAGATGAGTCAAAAATTAATCTCAAGTCAATGCAATCAGTGGTTGAACAACTTCAAAGAACTTTTGAGGATTCTTCATCTAATGAAGGTATTAGACAAGCATTTAAGACTGAAGAGGTATTATTGGAACTAGACATTGGACTTGATGATTTTGCAAAGACTTGAATGGATATTAGTAATTATCAGCAAATAGTTAGGCATAAATATGAGGCTTTAGATTTTTTGGAAGCTTCCAAAGTAGTTGAGATTATATATAAATTCAAAAGTAAGCATCCAGACATTGCTTTGGGGTAAAGAGAGAAAAAAACCAAAAGCTAGAATTTTAGTTTTAACACTTGGGAAAATTTTGGATTTTTTGAATGTGCCACCAAGGTGCACAAGGTGCATAAGGTGTGCTATTCTAGAGGTGCACTGACAATTTTGAAGAAGTGACAATGTGTTGATAGTTAATTGCTAGTTGCTAATTTAGAGCTTTCCATGCATTAGAAACACATTATGATAGTAGTTTAACTCTTACAAACACTTAGAGAGAGCTTCCATTTTTAGAGCTTCTAGTGACCCTCAAATCCTCTTACAACTTCCTTCTTCTTATCTACTTCTTCATTCATTTTTTTTAAATCATGTAAAGGCTCATTCACCCATTAATTGATAAAAACAAGGGTGAAGTCCTACTTAGCACCATTTAGAGAGTTAGTTTGTATATAATTAGATTTGTTTTATTAGTTTAGAAGCATATGTTTGCATTAAGAGATTTTTCACTTTCAACACAAATTGAGGAGATGGTTTTTTATAAATTGAGGAATGTAATATGTATTATAGGTCATTATTTTGATGCAATAATATATGTTATTGGTGCTTTCATTCTGAGTATAGTTATTCTTAATGAAGTGTGTTATTTTTGTGAATTCTTGTTCATGAATAATAATGGAGCCAATGGTTTTGTTGTATTCATTTGATTGTGCAATCTTTTAGTTCTGGTGTTTGTCATATGTTGATGAATTTCATTAACATATTGAGTTGGAGGTGAGATCACCCTATTTTTCTTACATAGCTTCTCGTCTCGCGTGAGCACACTTTCTATGGCCTTGCAATTCAATGAGAAGTGAAACATCTTTTGGTTTTTACTAAGTTTCCATTGACTATTACA
This sequence comes from Cupressus sempervirens, assembly GCA_028749045.1. Taxonomy (NCBI): domain Eukaryota; kingdom Viridiplantae; phylum Streptophyta; class Pinopsida; order Cupressales; family Cupressaceae; genus Cupressus; species Cupressus sempervirens. Next base: position 92,541,156 of record CM053788.1, read on the forward strand.
TTAGTGGATTTGAGGAAGCATTGCTCCTATTTTTATTGGTTTTCTACCCAATCTTTTCAACAATTTAACTTGCAGACGTGTTGTTACCATGGTTTATGTCCATTAGGAATTTCCCTTTCATGCCATTTTCTTTCATTTCTCATTACCTTATCTTTGTTATTTTCTTTACTAATAGTTGGTTAAATTAGGAATTCATATAGTTGCATTGTTAGATTGCATTCATCATAAAACAAAAAATACCAAAAATATATCTCTTTCATGGTTACTTTTTGAAACAAGAAAATTAAACATCTTATCCAAAATTGGTCAAAACTAGCAAAGGCCTCCCTATGACAAAACACATGTATCTTCAACTGAGGGATTTCAGTAGGTTGCAAGATCACCTAGAACCTTGGAGTTGATCCTAGATTAGCTTTTCAACAAAGGAGTTTGAAAGGATTCTTGTTGTTAAAGCATTATGCAAAATGACAATTCAACAGTAGTTGGCACTAGAAGGAGGGCAAAGAACCATTCGAAATAGGAAAAAAAAACTTGCAATTTTAAAATTCTGCATTTTTAACAAGTTCTGAAAAGTTTTCGTTCATTACTATCTGAAGGTGAGCAAGGTGTGCAAGGCACACTATTTTTTGAGAAAGTGTGCTTCTGTAGAGGTGCATTTTTTCTAGAATTAACACAAGTTGAAAGATCTTGATCTAACATCCCCATTTCAATGAACTTTAAGATCTTTGAATAGTGAGCCAGAGTTCTTAGAACTTAGTCATTTTTGTAAGCCTTGCAGTGACAAAGGATTTCCTAGAATTTTATCACTTTCATTCCACATTTCATCATCTTCCTTAGTTCTACCTCCAAACCAACCACCAGTAATTCCACCAAATCCTCCATTGATGGCCTTTTTTGCAAATGTTATAGACTCACTAATAAACTTGATAGGTGCACTCAACGACCTTCCTAAAAATCTTAAGAAATTTTCCCCAAGGTTCATCTACAGAGAGACAAGAATAGCTAAAGATCACATCAAGGTATTCAAAGTAATTTACAGTTGAAAGCAAACCGCCAATGAGAATGTGGTTCTTCTCTTACTCCCATACTCATTGGGAAAAGTTGCCTTTAATCGGTACATCAATTTACTACTAGGATGCGTCAAAGATTGGGACACTTTCAAAAAATTGTTCTTGGAAAAATTCAAAACTTTCACCAACCCATCTATGAAACATCATCAATTCATATCAATCAAAAGGGACCCAGCAAAAATAGTCAATTCACACTTCAATCATCGCTTTCATATGGCATACCGCAAGCTAGAAATGCCATACACTATACTAGTTAAAGCCATAATTCAAATTAATCTGAATTCTATCAACCATCTTACAACTATTTTCCTAAGAAGACTTCCTACTACAAATATTGACACATTGGAAAAAGTCTTCTCGGAAGCAATTACCTTCACAAAAAAAGCCAATCCTAATGGAGGAGGGTTGGTGCCCCTAGCTCAAGCTATTACCACAATACCAAAATATCATGTTGGAGCACTATTGATTCCTAGCCAATTCATACTAATGAATCCAATTCCACTATAGAAGGCACTCGCTCCACAAGTTTCAGCTATAACATACCCAAGATATGAACCTCCAAAAGCTGCTTTGTTTGAGTAAAAGGAAGAAGCATCCACTAAAATAGAGAATAGCATTGCATCTAAGCTTGGTCAAATGAAGAAGAGCATGTCTCAAATTAACAATGAGATGACCCATTTGAGGTTGTCGCAAGGACATAATAACAACTTTTAGAGAACAAATGATGGTCCTTACAACAACACTAATTACGATTAGAACTACAATAGGAATTTCAGCAGAAATAACAATGCAAGAAATAATAATGTGGGAAACAACAGTGGAGGAAACAATTTCAATCCTCCTTATCAAAACAATGATTTCCAAAGACTTAATTGACAATGGAACATTTGTCCAAATAATGGAAGCATTCTTGAAAATAATAACAACAATAATGCCTAGTATGTGGACATCAATAAGTATGATAGTAATGAGAATGTATGTAATGATGATGGCTCATATTACAATGGAAATCAAGAAGTGAATCCGAATTCGCAAGGCAATAATAATGAGCCCCCTGATACCATGCTTCTAGAATCCTATGATTCTTCACAAAATATGGGAATGGAACAACAATCCAACGAAGAATTTTCTTTTCCATTCAGTCAAAAACCAGATACTCAACTAGAAGAAATGTTTTCTTTCCAGAATCATAAATAAAATACTTACAATTTGCAAAATTAGAAAGAACCCATGACCAATGATATTCCTTCTGTATTACAACCAACTTCTCCAGATCTGAGAGCAAGTAACAATCCAGTACCTATCAGACCCTCGTATGGAGGATAAAAAAATCAGAACCAAGGAAATGTGCCTACAATCTTGAAGAATTCTACATGGTCTACTGAAAAGTATAGTGTAGTAGAAGATTTGAAACAAACAAAGAGCAACATGTCCATGTTCAAAATGCTATAAAATTGTCCTAATTAGTGGGAAGCACTGATGAAAAATCTCGATCATATGAATGCAACCCCTAATGTGAATATTATCACTCAAAAGGTAGTGTCACAACAAGTTAATGCTTCGGAGGCCATACCAACTATGTTTAAAGACAAGGTTGAGGTGCCTCCCTTTTTTCTTAGCATCAAAATCTATAGGAAGAATCTTCACAATTCCTAATTGATTCAGGAGCTTCTTGTAATGGCATGCCACTATCAATAGCACAAAGGTTGAGAGTCACTCCTCAAGACATCATAGATATATAACAACTGTTTTAATATCCATCTCTTTTTAATCTTCTTAGTTATTATCTCAAAACAACCTTCTTTCATGTGATCTATGCCAAATGTATTTTATAGTTATTTATTGCCTTCATATAAATAAGTAAGAATCTTCTAATCTCGTACCTGAAAATGTGTAAATGGCTTCCTTATACCTACAGTGATGCAATATTGTTTCTTATTTGTTTCTTCATTTTATTGTTGAAGGTAGATATATATCCTTGGAGCCAATATCAATTTTCTATTGTATAGTAATGTCTATCATTCTTACTACCATATCATTAAGAACAAACTCCTTAACTTCATCATTGACATTTCCCAATAAGTCATAGCTTGACTAATTAAGCTGATAGGTTTATATGTGGGAGCTTTGCTCCCATATTTTTATTTTTTTCACTTGGAAATTGTCAGCCCTTCTCCCTTTTTTATTTTTACCAATAAGAATTAGTTTTGCATGTCTATTTTTAAATTTTGAAAGCTATTTAAGTGAATTTTTCTTTTCTTTCATAATAGAAACAAATTATTTCATTTATTATGGAATTAATTCTGGAAACTATTGGAGTTTCTAATTTTGACTACTATCTTTTTTATTTAGGTCTAAATCGTATGAATTTTTTTTCTTTGATTTAGAAAAGCAATTATTTGGTTAAATCTAGAATAAAAATATCTTATTTAAGATTTCCCTTTGAATGGTTTTACAAATAAATGAATTTAGATATTGATTGTTCATTTATTATATTGAACGTGTTTTAATTTTTTTAATAATCACTTGTAATTAGATTTTTATTATAATTATCTCATGTTATAAGAGGTAAACTTACACAATCATTCACTTCACTAAAAAACAATTAAAATTTTTGATTAGTCAATAAATTTTTTTAAAAATTGAAGTTATTAATTCTTGTGAAGTTCAATTGTTTAATATATTTATTAAAATAAAAAATGAGTTTTTTAAAATCCTATTGTTGAACTGAAAAATAAGAAGAAGAAAAATATTCTTTTCAATATAAAATTGAAAGAATTTAAAATTGGAAAGTTTGCTAGTTAGTTTTTTTGTTGTGTTTTTTCTTATATATTTATAGATTTTCTTTTATAGCATGCATAACTTCTTTCTCTATAAGAGGCTATGTCTGTGGAGACTTTGTATTTTACATCATAATTCTCTCACCATTGGTGCATAGTTTCTTAAACAATTTTTTTTCTTTTGATTTAGTGTTTCATTTTTAGAAATACTTGATTTTGGGACTTTTATTTTCATTACATGCATTTATGAATTATAGTTTATTTTTTAGAGATTTTTTATTTAGAGACTAGTATTCTAAAGAGATTTTTCTTTAGCAAACAACTCTTAAAGAGAATAATTTCTAGATAGGGTTTTATTTATACATTTTTTTAATTTCAGAGACCCTTCTTCAATGGAGTAATGGAGGGGTCTTATGAGTTTATGTTTTATTTTAAAATATTTTGAAATTTGAAACTTATACAAGTCTTATTTTTGAATATTGTTAAACTAGAGGTTTTAATTATAGATACTTATGAATTAGAGTTTCATTTTTGGAGACTATGGATTTGGAGACTATATTTGAAGAGAGGTTATGGTGCCGTTTGACTCAAGGTTTTGAGATTATAGATTTTCAATTTGGGGACGCATATAGATTATATGCTTATTCACTGATATTGTAAACTTTCAATTTTGGAATATTGATTTATACAGATTATATGATTGTGCTTTTTGGTTGATTTTGAAAACTCATTATAGGATTATATGAGTTAGACTTTTTTTATTACATGTTTTAGATTTGAAGGTTGTATTTATAGATTTTAGTATGGCACCTTATATGATTTGAGGTTTATTTTTTAATAGATTCTAAGTGATTGTGAGGCTAGAAGGTCCCATGGATTTGTCTTTATGACTTTTAGTAATGACCAAATAATAATGAATGTCAATGAATACATAATGGAGGAGGCTACATGCTCATGACTATGGTGGTCATGTTTGTCATAGATCTAAGTGTGAATGTGGTATTATATAACTATAATTTAGAGTTCAAAACATTTGTCTGCATTTTAGTTCTTGGTGTATATAATTCTTCAAATGAAACTAGACAATGTTGTGATTTAATGTTGCGCATTATATTCATTATTTTGTATGTTTTACTGTAAAAAAAAATCTTTGTGATTTAGTGCATTCTTTCTAATTTCTACATTTAAAAATATTATCTATTTATTTATAATTAATTTTATATTGAATAAAAAAATTTCATTAATACAATGACATAATAATGTCTTAAAATCAAAGAACTAAATAGAATTTGAATCTTGTTCAATACAATAATGCCACCACTTTACCAATAAACTAAGTAATTCACTTTTTCATAGTGTAAATAATTTTGAGCTACTATAATAGAATTAATTTTAAATTATAAAGAAGGAATTAAATACATCTTTTGAACTATTTAGTATGGTTGCAAAATATTCGCAATCTATTTTTTTCTTAATACAAAAAATATTTTAATATATAAAATTATAATTATTTAAGTTCATTTGTGAAGTTATAACATTAATGTAATATTTTACTATTACTTTTAAAAGCTTATTATCAAAATGTAAATGTTGGGATTTAAATTTGTGTTCTTAAAGTCTACAAGAAATTACTACTTTTATACAAAATCCTAAACTTAGAGTTTGAAATATTGAAGGTGTCAATAAATTAAATATTCAAGGCATCAAATTCTTTGATTATGTTCCATAATTCACTTCTATATTAGGATTACTCAAATTATCTTTTACAATAGTCAAAATAAATCATATCAATAATTTTGTTATTTCTTTTTTAAATAAGTCTATATTGAAGGCATCAATTTTTTTGAAATAAGTTAAATATTGAAAGTATCAAAGTCTTTAATTAAGTTTCTAAGTTGAGTATTCATTAAGTTTCTATTATGAATCTAACATGCATATTGATTTTTTTTATTGATGACATATTCTGAGTTGAGTAATATAAGATTTTTTATTTCATTCCTAATTGCAAGATTTTATCCATGTTTAGGGCTTCATATTTATCAATGTTGTTAATAAAACAAACTAAAGTTTAAATGTAGTAATTATCTCTTGGATTTGTTATTTAATTTCTAGATGTAATCCTTGTTTGGATGTAGAACCCTAAAACTTAAGAATCAAAATGGGTTCACTTATTATTTCCTACAAAAATTTGTTGTCATATGTTATAAAACCCAAACAACATGATTAGTTCATATTATAAATGTGTTGATCCTTAACAAATAACATATGTTCTTCTTAGATTTTTCATGCTTTCATATTTCGGTCTCCAATATTCATCATAAGACTTGTGTTTATTATTGATTGTATACAAATAAACTTAAAGTAACATGCATCTATGTTCAAAAATAAAATTTTGAGCTACGAACATTTCAAATAAATTTATGGTTTCTATTTTATTTTTTAGTTAGATGGATTTGTTATAAAATAGTAAAATTTATATCTTTAATGTAATGATGTGAATAGTGGTCAATAAATCAAGATGCACATTGTAGTAAATGAAATATTTCTTACATCTTTTCTGCTATGATATTTCTATGAATTTTACATTTTATTTATTGAGTATGTTCCAATTTTTAAACTGAATTGGACAACTTCAACCATATTTCTCACTACTCATATTCTTTAACAACCTCTATTTTTCCTTTAGTTCTACTAGAGTCACTTGAATTGGTCAAACTAATGAAATATTAAGAAACAAATGATTTCAAATGTCACTAAAAAATATTGAAAATTTCTTTTTATTTTTCATTTAGTATTCAGGAAAATAAAAAATGTACAACAACTAGTATTAATATTTATGGGTCAACATTGCTAATCATGATTATTATTGATTCAATGTTGCATCATAGTATCAATATCTTTCCAAATATGAACCACATCTTAGTTACTCTAAATGGTATCCCTTTTATTTGCGGCATATCATACGTTTGAACCTGTGATTTTTGTTATGGTGAGAAATTATCTTCTCTACATGGCGCCGCAATTGCTGACGTGGCTAAGACAAAGCTATCTTTGTCTAGCTAAGCATTTACTATAATTGTCCATTGCGCTTTATAAAATCGACTCAATCAATTTTTATACTTATACTTTCTTCAAACGTAACATGTTATTTTTTCTCTAGACTTAGTAATATCTCTTTAAGAATGAATACTTCTCTTTAATCACTAATGCACATTATATGTTTTTTTTTTTTTTTTTTTTTTTGGGTTCTTCATTGCATTCACTACGTTTTCAATTTTAGTATGTTCCAATATAAATCATTGCTCCTAAATTGATTATTTATATTATTTTTAAGGATCAATTAAATTAGAGTCTAATTGGTTCGTGGAATTGTAGAAATCAAGATTTTTACAAATTTCTATTTAGCCAAATCAAGGTTTTGCAAATCCTCATTTCTATTTTTGAGATTTTACTTGAACTGTTTGTTTCATTTGGAAGATGAGTGTGAACGTACTTTTTTATGTTTAAGCTTGGAGTTGCAGGTTGACTCCAAAAAGGAGTCCAATCTATTATTTTAACACTCCTCAAAGAACATAACCAGGTTTTGATTTTCAATTCATACTTGTTAGTAGGAAGTCAAAAAACCTGGTTTTGAGAAAAATTTAGAAGTCTAGTAATCTAATTTTCATTTTGCCAATTTTGAAACAAATGCAAAAAATTTCAAATCCGGATTTTGAAAAAGCCAATTCATGTCATCTTCCATGAACCAAACGGACCCTTCATGATCTTAGTTGCAATCATTGCCTTCATAAAATCTTTAAATGTTGCTTTAATCATGATTATGACATCAAACACCTTTGAGATTCATACTTACATGCTTAGGGCTTCAGAGGAAATTCATTTTCATAAAGTCAAATAAAATATCCCACAATGTCTAGTGGTTTGGATGGGGTCAAGAAAATGCCATAAGGGATTCATGATTGCTTCTTAGTATTTCTTGTCATCTTCATTGCCAGTTGTGCTCTATTTGTGTTTATATGCATTTCATTGTTGTGTATCAATGCTTGCCATGGGTCTTTTATGATGCTTGAAGAAATCCATTTTCTACATTATGTCCACTTAAATATTTGTTTCATTTAATATATGAATGGAATATTTCAATGCCATTCCATAATTAAATCTGATGTTTGATCTTTTTATTTTGCATTCTATGTATAGAAACATCCTTGCGATCTTATTGTTGCAATTCCCATTTTAGATTGAACAATCTATGGAATTTTTTCACGTTGTCTTATAAGTTTGACTTCATACTCCGTGAACTCTATCATCAAGCCATCCTTAAACATCACACACTAAAGGAGAAATTAAGCTTGGAAAAATAAGTCAACTTTGACTATGTAACACTTTTAGCTTAGGAATCAAACCTTAGTGTGTAATGTTAAGCAAGGCTATAAAATGGTTTCAAAATTATTAACTCTATTTCTTCGATTAAGATCACCCTATCTATGTTTTTGATCTACTATTCTTGTTGAATTTTTATTTTTTGATATGATTATTTCAATGAGATTGCTTCATACTTTCTAATAATAGCAATTTCATCGATGACTTCATCGTGCTCATTGATGCATACTCTTTTACTTGAAAAATGACACTATAGCTATCATATGATTCTTATAGTTTTATTGTGATTAGTTATCTTTCCTATATTTCCATTAATATTTTCTCACAATTCTTATATTAACTAGTATAGATATCTTTTTAAAAATCTATCTAGAGAAATGGCCATAGATATCCACTACAAAATGATTAACATTTAATTTACTACACCCAAAACCATTTATATTTCATTTTATCCCCATTTACCTTTTTACACTATCCTAAACATTTTATTCTAATTTCTAAAAATAATTGGTGATTTACATCTCCAAAGTTCCAAATATTAAAAATTTAACATATATTTTATGTGGTGTTTTATATTCTGCCCATAATTAAATTTAAAAATTTGACGTGTAAATGGTTGTTAAATTTAACCTAGAAAGATAAAAGTCAACATTAACACTTTCAACCATCCCAAACCACTCTTTCTACCATTGTAGAATGCCTATTGGCATTAACAATATCATAGATTCTATAAGTTTTTGTGAAAACCTTTGTAGTTATAGTGATAGCCAATGTAGCCTGATATAGTATGAATGCCAAAGTATTCTCTATGATGCTCCTTTTTGTTGGTAATAGATGGTTTGTCTAAATTTTATCCAATATGAAATTATGGTGCATATTCACAAGTTAGTCCAATAAAGTATTTGTTTATACATAGTTTCAAATATTCATTTATCACTCTCCAATCACCATCATTTGTGGCATATTGGTGATAAACATACTATCTGATAATTGGTAGAGACTGAAATAATTAATTGTATCAATATATCTTTTGTTTGATTGACTTTTTATCCTATACACTCTAAAATGTTGATTGTATTTTATAATGTTGAGCCTATCTTATAGTCAGTTATTTGGGTACTCGCTTAATTTTTTATTCCCTTCAGGCTAGAAGGAACATTTTAATACCACTTGCAATGTCCCCTTCCAAAATTATTAATATTTGGAAACATTGTTGCTCTCCTCTGATTATGAGATAGAAAGTATTATTTTTAATAATATTCTTCATCAATAGTTGTAATAAAGAGAGAGAATTTATATCTCTATCTATATTATGAGGAGAGACACGACTCTCCTAAAAACTATATTTAGCATTTGTGAGTAATAAATAACTATCACATTATTACTATTATTATATTAATATCATAGCATATCATTTGTTGATAATAATATTATTTTTAGTATTATTATATAATATGAATAATAGATTATATTATTTATTTAAATATGATTTTAACTTCTTGTTCTATTGTTATTATCATAATGAAATGATACTAAATTAAGCATTAAAATATTTTACATTATGATATAATAATAACTATTATATTAGTATTATATACTTGTTCATTTGTATATAAAATTAATTTCATTTTAATATACTAAATAGTTGGCCTATAGGTGGAAGTAATAAAGTGTATAGTAAATTATGGAATATTTCACCCTCTATTTTACTATGGGAAATATGGAAGGAAAGGAATAGGAGAATTTTTAATAATTTGACTAGGGATATCCCTTCCTCCCTCAACAATAGAAACATGCATATAAGAAATAATGAACAATAATTTAAAAAGAACAATGAAAAAAGAAGGGACATTCTCAAAATGGGATGCAGAGATGAGAAGAAACTAGATCAATCTCATAAACCCTACTTTAATATACACAAAGAAAAACCTACAAGCACAAAAGGACTATAAATGGGAACTGCCCCCAATAGGATGGGAAAAGCTTAACTTTGATGGGGCATCTAGAGGCAACTTAGGAAAGGCAAGAATAGGATGTATCATATGCTTGGATACTAGAAACTAGATTGTAAAGAGAGAAAAACCAATAGTTATTACTTCAGAGAACATGACACAACTAGAAGTTTTTAAGCAAGGTCTTAATCTTAGTCTAGAATGGGGCATAAAGAAATTAGTTATCAAAGGAGACTCTCATATCATTATGAATGCATTAAGGAAACATGATACCCCTAACTAGATCATTAAATGTTACACTAGAAACAATTTTGACTCTTATAGATAAGTTCGAAGATATTAGAATTAAACATATATACTAAGAGGGGAACAAAGTAGTTAATCAACTAGCTAATAAAGGAGTGGATGGCAAGGATATCATATTACAAGACCCTTAGTATAGATATCTAGATGGAATTTTCTTATCCATCACAATTTCTAACTTTATTTACTAATTATCTATGACTTAAGTTTACATTATAGCTCTTTGAACTTTATCTTCTATTTCCCAACCTAATTGAGATTTTCCCTTTGAGATCCAAAAATTAGCAATAATAAGAAAAATGCACTCATAACATCAACTGCATACACTTCAAATAAAATAGGTAGTTGATTTCAAACATAAAAAAGTGAGAGAGAAGTAAAGAAGGAAAATCTAAGCATTATAAAATTGCACCTTGCACCAAAAACTTATTAACTAATACATAATTTACTACATTTCCCAAGGTTGAGGGGTGGGTAGTCCTTAGCTATAGTTTGAAAATATTACTACTAATGTTGACTAAGTATCCCTAAACCTAAGGTAGGAATTACTATAGTTTTCGATAAGAATCCTTTTAGAAATTGTGAACATATTAATGATGGGAGTTGCATCGGCATATAGAATGATCAATCATTAATTTTATTGTCTCCTTCCTCCTCCAAGTTCATGATTTTCCCCTGTTTTCTACTCATTAGTTGTTTAGCAAGGATTCCATTTTGAATAATTATATCAACACTTTCTAGATTAATCTAGGGGTTTCTAGAGTGTAGCTACATATACAAGTAATGAGGCCTCTAACCCATATCTTAACATCTAGCAATTTCGTCTAGTAGTAGTGCCAAGTGTTTCTTGAGATTTCAATACCATGACCCTAGAATAGATTATGTTATCAATTTGTTCCATACATTTGAAGTTACAACTATGGCATTTAGAGACTCTGTGAAGCTAGATCGATGGAACAAACTTCTCAATCCCATTGATGATATGACTAGGGTAGATATTAACAAAGCATTAGGGGAAAATATTTTTAAATATTATTTCACTTGGTGTAGTAATAGATTGATTCTAGGATCGTTCATAGCATGCATGGCTAAAGCTTAGGTTGATCAATGGGATATCCTTTGATTATGTTACAATTTTTTTGACCCAACCTAGTTAGAGGGACTGGTGCACACATTTCTTAGTATCAACATAAAATTGAAAGTCTCACATATGTTGAAGATTACATGTCTCATCCTCTAGGGACTTTTATTCATGCAATTGTGCCTAGGCATCCCATTTTACATATAAGGGATTACAATTTGTTTAACAAGGAATGGTCAAAGATGAAAGCAAGCATAACATTTATACTTAGATGGAGGGGTATTGTGGAAGACCAAAGTAAGGAGTGGATCCTTAATTATTGTAGAGACTTTGACTCTTTCATTGAGCTAGGGATTGTCATTCCCTAAAATTCTAGGAGACAACACAACCATTTTTAAAAATAAAAATAAAATTGCTCACCATTTATTGTTGGTACTCAAACTACAATGCATTCATAAAATTTTTGACCACTGAGTTTGGGAGATGTTAAAGGTAGTAGATGTAATGAAAATTGTTTCATTAGAAATGAGGATTAAGAGTTCCTATCAAAGGTCACCTGGTTGATTTCCTTTTATTGCAATACTAGGTTATAAGAATGTTGCATTCATAAATCTGGCTCTTAGTAAAACTCTGGTTGAAACTTTTTGTATATGTAAGTGGAGTCAATATCCATATTAATAGAATACTTACATCTGATCCTTTATTAGTTTTCAATTCAATAAGTGATTTACCTCTAGATATTTAAATTGATCCCTGATTATTTATTATCTCTTGCTACCATATCGGGATACCTTAACAAGGGTCCTTTGCCCAAATTGATATTTCTACTTTATCTTATTCTTTAATCCTAATTTGTTCTATTTTATCAATTATTTAATTATTTATTATCATCTTCTTTTATTTAGGCACCATGAATTTGATGATCATCTTGTGCACAGTACTTTCATGAGTTCCTATACCATTACTTGATCCTAAAAACATATAAATGCACTATACATTTCATTTCTTCTACCTCTAAAATCTTATTATAACACCCTTAAGCATTGATTAACACTTGAAATAAGATCAACAAGTTTTGTACCATAAAATTGACTATTGACCACATATTTATTCACTTCCACTTTATTATTATCATAATTTTAATTTCCCTCTAAGACCTAATTGTTGATAATCGACATTTTGGTGTTGGTTGATAACTAGGTTATACAAAGATTGCCACATTAAATTTATATCCTAGCAAGGGGTATACCATTATCAATTTGAGGGTTAGATAATTTAGGACAATATATAGGCTCCAAACATTTCATATCTCCTTCCTGACTTACTACTTTCATCTTACTCTTTTATTCTATTATGATAGAGTGATGGTTGAATAAATATAAATATATTCATAAAATTTAATCCTACATTTAAATCAAGTTCCTCTTTAGCAAAAAGAGGGGTAAAAATTTATTAAGACAGAAAGAAATACAACAAGGAGAGCTCAACAAGGAGCTCGATCCTGAGCAACAAGATCATCAAATTCTTGCACCATCTCAAAGGACAGTTGCCTCCTATCCCTAATATTCCAACCCGGATCATGACTAGATGCCCATTTGGCTAAACAATCAGCAGTTCTATTCCATTCACAAGGAATATACGTGAACCGAATGAACTGAAAAGAGGAAGAGAAGAAAAGAATCTGCTTAACAACAGTGGCCAGCTGCCAACTAACATCCTCAAGCTCTTGTGAAGAAAGCATGTTCACCACCACCTAGGAATCAGACTCAGAGATAATCTTACTCCATCCCTGCAAGCAACACTGTTCCACAGCATATAAAATAGCCTGAGCTTCCATGAGATTGTTAGTATAATCACCCTTATGAACTGAGAAGAAAAATTTAACATCCCCAGAACTACAACGAGCCACTCCGCCAATACCAGCCGGACCAGGATTCCCACGGGAAGAACCATCAGTGTTAATTTTCAGAACTCCACAGGGAGGAGGAGTCCAGTGCCCATCCTGGTTAACTCGACCCTTCCTCTGATGGTGAAGCTGCCTGGACATAGAAGGAAACCTATGAGCTGCAGCCCCATCTTGCAGATGAAAATTGAGGCGATTACAGATAGCAAGATCAACCGGATCCATACCCCCATCAAGCTCACACTTCACAAGAATAGTTTCCTGAAGAGAATGTGATATTTTCCACCAAAGATACAAAACACCAAGCCGAACATCTTGGAATATGTGACGATTCCTCTCCAACCAGATATGCCAAAGCATGAAAGATGGGCCAGCAATCCAAGCAGCATGGAGAAAAGAAGACTTGGAGGGAGCAGTACCCAAGCGGGCCCAAAGCTCAGGCAAAGAGGAAGCATGTCGACAAGAGCAACCCCAAGCACTCCACCAAAGGTGCCATATCTGAGTAGAATAGGAGCAATGGAAGAACAGATGGGAGACAGACTCCTCTCCATTACCACACAAAACACAATAAGAGGGGCCCTGAAATCGACGTTTACAAAGATTATCCCAGGTAAGACAACGGTTGTGAGCCACTAGCCACATGAAAAAATTGCACTTGGACCAAGAAACTTTATTCCAAACTTGCTTCCACCAAGGGACCTCAGCATCCCCAAATAATTGTCTAGTTATCTCCTGATACCCAGCAGAGACATGATATTTACCAGACAAGGTACCGCCCCAAGCCAAAACATCTGGACCAAGCAAAGAAGAACACTCTCTAGAGGCCAGAATTTGAGAAAGCTCCTGACGATCCATGTCTGTACCTCCAGGAGGCCAAATCAAGTTCCTCTTTACCACCTACTGACTCATGAATATAATTCAATAACTCAATTATAGTTTAATAATAAGCATAATTTAATAACTTAATTATAATTTAATTTAAACTCTTTAGTATATGAATTAATAAAAGTAACTATATTTTACTTAATGCCCATTCCCACATGAATATAATTAGCTAATATCTAACTTCCTAACACCTAGACACATATTCATTAAATATATGTTAGTCTATCCTAGCAAAACCTAACAACCTTACAATCTACCTACTTCCTTCCATGCTAACTCTTAAAACATTATTTAACTTATATACTAGCTCCAACTAATCTACTCCATTCCCCTTTAACCCACGTACCCCACATAGCTTACATAGTAACTTTATCAAATGTTAAAAAATAGTAACAAGCCCTTACTTACATCAGCGCATCACTCCCTAACACTTTCCCCTAAGATGCAACAATAACCAAGCATCCACTTTCCCTAGAAAAGCACTCTTCCCATGTGGAGAGCTATAGGCGCCAAGGGAGGACTAAGGTCAAATCTCTTACCAAGCGGTTTCTTTTCTATGAGCCAAGTGCATTCAATGTGCAGGCGCCTAAGACGTGTGTGGGGGAATGGTGGGGACCACTATCCCCTCCATACTAAAGTTTTTTTTTTGTTTTTTTGTGTTGATTTAAACCTGTCGCCTAGGAGTCCTTTCTAGGATTTTAGGATTTTATTTGTTTATTATTATTATTAGCCGATAGGCTTTCCTTCTGAGGTTACTTGTAATCGGAAGTTGTCTCACACCGGTAAACAACGGTACGGAAATGGTTTTCAGGTCTTTGCCCTCATACTCCACATCCCATACAGTCTTAAGGAAAACACATTTATGAGGATGCTATTAATGAAACACCATTTTTATGCATGTCTATAAACATCAACACACAAATGCTGTTATGGTTTACAGACACTCAACTTGCAATTAGTATGTACATATACAAAGAGGCCAGCTCACTAACTACTAGCATTATTCTCATCATGAGATATATCTTAGATAGATATGGTTCACTATAACTGACTATTGGTGTTATTCTCATCATGAGATATATGTTAGAAAGATTTGGTTCATTGTAATTTACATCAGCTTGTTAAATATGGTGAATGTTACGTCAATATATATATATATATATATATATATATATATATATATATATATATATATATATATATATATATATATATATATATATATATATATATATATATATATATATATATATATATATATATATATATATATATATATATATATATATATATATATATATATATATATATATATATGATGAATATTCTTTTTCTATTAATAAAATATACTAAGAATACAATTCACAAAAAAAGGGCCGGAGGGTACAAGATCAGCCCGCGAAAGAGTTCACACAGGCGAAGTTGGACTTAACAACACGGCCTCAACTGGAAACAACAACTATTCATTAAAAAAAAAAAAAAGAATAAACCACCTCAGGCTGCCAAGGCAGTGCCAGCCGAAGGAGGAGGATCATCTCTATTAAGAAATTCTCACATATCAGTGGAATTGTGGGGCAGACTGGGAACAATCCAGCCGTCATCAGCAACAGCAAGATTAGGGGCAGCCTTCGCTTCCTTAACCTCTGGCTGCGGAGGAGAAATCACCAAAGTCAGGCGAGGAAATTTCCTAGAATGCGCCCGCCGAGGCCTAGGAGGCGAAGCTGGGGACCAGCCAAAACCACTGCGGGGTGGGGAAGCAGAGCAGCGCCTCCATCCGCCATCACCACCACTGGGAGAGCGATTACGAGAAGCTTGGGAGCGCAGCGTGAGTGGCGGCTTGAGGAGTGGTAGCGAGAACGGTAGCCAAAAGGCATAGAGGCATCAGCCAAGGCATCCAGAGGAACTCTGGCAATGATACAAGGAGCATTGCCCCAATGATTTAACAATTCTTGTAAGTGAGCAACTTTTAGAGAAACTTTATTAGCTTGCACCTAGATCTACATAATCACATTGTTACAAATGCATGCTTTAGTGTACATAGCAATGTTAACATCCAAAAAGCTATGAGTGAACAGAACATCATTCCTATCTTTCTACAGAGAAAACAAAATTTCTATCCTGAAGGTATGCCAAATCTGAGTGAATTTCTGAGGAATTTTGGGGGAGTCACCCATCAGTATCATGTGCCATGAAAATGGTTTGGGCCTAAAAGGCTTGAAAAAATCATAAATCCAGTGCCAATAATTTTGAGCACACGTACAAAACCAAAAAATATGCAAAAAGGACTCAAGTTGACCACAGAAGGGGCATCTGGGATCAGGAACCTCAATGTGCTTGAGCCAAGGCACCAGGGGAAGACCTTGGAAAGCAAGGCACCAAGCAAAGTGGGCAATCTTGGGCTCTGTAATAGCACTCCAAATGGTGTCAAAATGTTTTCTCCATTGAGAAAGCGAAGATTGCAAATGCCACCGCTGGTTAAGCGTGTCAACCATCGGAAGATGAGGAGAGAGCCATCAGTACCTCATACTGGGCTTATAATTGGCAAATGGAGTGGCAGGATACCACTTACAATCATGCCACCAAGGCCGACCAGACTGAATCCCCACCTTATCAACTATATTTTTATCCGATAGGCTTTCCCATTGAGGGCAATTGACTCACGCCTTTTCAGTCTGCCGCTAAATAGTTCAGCGAGTGGTTTTGGATGTAGGGGAGCCGAGGTTCTGCCATCTATTAATGATATGGGAAATATTGGAAGCTGAAACACACTCTATGTAAAATTGATATGCGAAGTTATTACCGTTTTTGTAGGCAGGCCTTGGAAGCATCTCCAGGTATTGTGCACTGGCTTCCCATACTTACCACTGACACTACGGATAAAAAATTTATTGAAAAAATCTTTCTGCATTTAAGCATATCTTGTATTTATGAAAGGAATACATTTCCATAAATTTGAATAGCTGGATTACAGGATCTACGTCTTTCACTGTTGAAAGTGCAATTTGAAAGGCTTTAGAGGCGGTGATACACACAAGCCATGGATTGACAAGTTTTCACTCACAATAATGTGTCTGGTTTACATATGGGACCATTAAATTGTGAACCATTTTTGGCACATCTCCACCATCTACGCACAACCACAGCTTATTGTAGAATTGACTTTTTGGCAGATCAGTGCAGCTTCAGGTTTTCATTTTTCTCTTTGGCTTTTATGTTTTTTGATTTTATATCTGCATGTTTAGTGTCTTCTTTTTGTTAGTAGCAATGGGCCTGGCTTCCAAACACACTAAGCTCAGAGAGTGCGATTCTTCGTCATCAAATTTTTCTTCATCTTCTTCAATGAAATTGTTGGCAGGGAGCAACTGTTTGAACCCTGTAGTGGCCATTAAAGGTATGGCAGCAAGTTTGTGCACACAAAACATCAAGAGTCTATCGTACTATTTTGAACACTTCAGCCATTTAAGACAAAACAATCTGATTCCAGCAGCAGTGAGAGCTGTTGTAATCCAGAGCTTCACAGATGATGAGGATTCAACAGGCTCGTGAATTTCCATTAAGGACTCTATTGCGATGGGTTCTGTCAAAATTTTCCGAATACCACTACTAATTTCAGGCCATAAACAGATCCCTCTCATAAATGAACGTTTCTACCATACTTGGGTGTTGCTTTTCTAATAGTTTGGTGAAAGTGGCCACACTTAGATCCAAATTCAGTGATTCAATTGGTTAACATTTCCTATATGCAGGTTCACTCAATCTCTCCGCTTGTTAATTCTGCCTACATCCAATCCCGTTTGAAATGTTACATTTGTTAATTATTTATTTAATGAAGTTGAAATAACAGGTAACATGGCATAAAAAAAACTAGAAATAAAAGTTAAAGTAGCAATTTAAACAGAGGTTTAATGCTTCAAATCTCTGCACTTGTCTACAATCTTCTTTGCCTATAATGAAACCAATCATGGCTCTGCAATTTGAAGAATGTATCTCCAGGCTACTTGTTTCTACCAATTATTTTGCGGAAAGTATTACTTTCAACTGGTGTTTACATTAGAATAATGTTGTAGTATTCAGATAAAATGTCAGGACAAATAAAACGCTTAATTTCATTTACTATCATAGGATCCATGCCTTAACTTACATATTTAGTTCAAATTTTAAAAATATATGTTTTGTGACAGGTAAGATGATAATGTTCAAATGACTTAATCTAAGTTATAGATTGCAAATTTGGACTTGGTAAATCAAATGATCGAGTTGTGAAAACTCCATAGCTAAACAAAAGGCCAAGATCTGAGAATTTTTAAAGAAAAAATATAAATTTAGTCATCAAGTGTTTTCTAATTGTAGATTTAATATTCAAATAATTTTTCATATTTATTTTTTATTTTATTTTTTAAATTCATTATTTCTTCAATTTCAAAGCTCAAGTTTTGGTTCCTAAAAAATTAATCCATTTTGCTTACAAATGATGCATTTAACTCTTTTTTAATGTTTAAAATTTAAACAATATTTATTATTTGATATATTGCCACTCTTAGTATAATATTAAATCTCACATTTGAATTTATTTGCACTTCTAGTTCTAATTTTGACATCCACATGTAAAGTAGGTCCTCTCAGATCGGTTGGCAACAATTGCACTATCTTGTATATTTGGAGCTGAGAATGTTGATGACTTATATCACATAGATACTTCAGACTTTGCTTACCTTCTATGAGAGAAATTCGATCAGTATACTATAGTGTCAAATATAATATCCAAACATTAAAACTTCACTTAATATCACACTAATTTTATTATTATACAACATACTTAGCACTAAATAGAATGCTTAAACATTTCAGTGATTTTCTGCCTTCAAATCTACATTTCCACCTTTATACAAATGCTTTTTGCTCTCTCTCCCACACATTATATTGCACTCTAGCCATTTTATCGCCCTTCATAACATCTCTATTTATTTTGGTTATTCCCAACCTCTCATAAGGCAGGGACTCCAGCTCCACAAGAGCTCTTGTTATATTTAGGTGACCTATTTTTAGTAATCAATTATCTCTTTTTCATTATCCCCAACTTTCCCCTTAACTTCAAAAAAAAAAAGAGTTTGTTAATAAAATTATTCCATTTGAAATTGCCTTACAAATGGTTAAATAAATTTGAATATAGAAACAACAGAGGGCACTTTCTTTTGCTAAATAAAATGTTCAAACATTCTTGTATGTTTCTATGCTAAACACCACAGTGATTGTCATTGTAGCATAACAATATTAAATTCACACATCAACATTAAAAAAATATTTGATAAGCATCCAACGTAAAAGTAGGTTTCACTTACAAAATTCACGAAAATGTTGACGTAACACAAATGTATTGAAATCTATGAATGCTACGGTTCATAGTAACAACTCTAATGCCTTTGAAATTCTATTAAGCTTGGTTATAGGAAAAGTTGCAAAAGAACATGGACAAGGATTTTCTATTGGATCGGAGTTTCAAATTGCATATAGAGAAGCAAATAAATATGGAAGTAAGATTGTATTGGGTGATAAACCTATTAAGATAACATGCCAAATGGCCTGGTCAAGGATGAGCTTCTCTTACAAAGTAAAGTTTGTTCCGACCTCTTTATTAATGTTGGCTCCTACATCTTTTACATCACTACTTGGAAAATTAGGTGTTGGGAATCACAAGCAATTCACCAAAATAGAATTTCCAGTTATGACAGAAACACTTGTTCATGAGAGGGACTTGTTTATGGCCTCAATGTTAAGTTAAGTCCTCATCATCTGTGCATCTTTGGATTTCAGTTGCTCTAGGTGCTCTTGGAATTTCCCTTTTCACTCTCAAATGGTTGAAGCACTGATAGGTACTTGATTTGTTTTATTTTCTCAACTACTTTAAATGCTCTTTGTTTTCTCATGGATGTCAAATATAGTTATTTAGAATAGATATTTATTTGTCTATTACATTAGAAAATGTAACCAATTATTTTATCACTAATATGTGCCTATTTTTCGATTCTGGTAATATCTATTAATTGTTAAAATAAAAATCTCTGTATATAAAATTGAGAGACTTCAAATTTTAAAATATATTTTAAATCATTAATTTGTACGTAGTTCAGAAATGTTGACTCTTAAAATCTATATGTGATCTTTAATTTTTAATTTCAGATTGATTACTTTTAACTTTTAAAATGGTAGTCGGTGTTTTGGTGTGATGGCAAAATCTACATGATATCAGAATACAGGTCATAGGTCATTGATATGTACTGTCTTTAAGAAGAAAAGACCCTCGCCTCTGAATTCTTGGTTTTAACCCCTAACTTCTCTGTTCACAAAAATTAACAAGAGCTTTGGTTGAGCTGGAGTCCCTTCTTTGTGAGTGTTTGAAAGTACAATTTAAAAGCTTCCATATTGACATGACACAAGAATATGCTAGAAAATGTTTGACTGAAATGCTTTTACTATGTAATTATTTAAACCCAAAGAAATGCAAAAACATTTTAGGTATCTTTCATTTGTCTTTACATATACAACATTCTCTAATATGCTAAAATTACTTGTAATGGTACAATTGACATTTATAATATTAAAGTTGGACAATGTTTGAATTTCCCAATAGTTTCATCATGTTTATATGTCTCTATTGTATATAAGAAAATAATTCTATAGTAATTTGAAAATTTTCCTTTACTTTTTTAATTTTTCAATTTTTCTTTTCTAATAAAACCTATCAGCGTACCTCTTGCACCTCTTTTTGGTGCAAGTGCTAGTTATTATTATTATTATTTTTATTTGGTTCCTCACTTGTTTGGTAAGCATGTTCATTTGATTTATTTATTTACTTTATTGTATTTATTTGTGTTAATATAAATTCCATTTGAATGAAGAGTGACAGTGACCCCTTGTCACATCACTCAATGAGTTTCTCCTTGGTAGCCTAGGGTATAGGCACTTGTGATTTTTAAGTATTCTCTCTTAGGATGCCATATATTTTTCTACTGATATTAGGTGTACTAGGTCCTAGTGTGTAAGCTGCTTATTATTTTATTACTCTGTATTATGGGGAAGGAATTATTTCTCTTCTCCATACATTTTCCAAGAACATAATGTGGACCTACAACAATTCTGTCATAGATTTGGTTTAAGTGTCTACTATTTTCACACTATATTTTTTTGTGTTTGTTTATCATACCATAGGATTTGTGTAACTATATTTGATGATAGAATGATGTTATCTTCTTAGAAATTTGTTTGAACTTGCAAACCAATTGAATTAATGATCATAACATAAAATGAATTGTCAAGTAAACTAATTTCCTACCAATACACAACATGTGAACTTACAAATCAATCACATATATTTTGAATTGAGTCAACTACAATCATGCTAGTCTTTTACCAACCTCAAAAGAAGAGGGTTCCATTTCATTGTTTCTCTCTTATTACATCAATCACATAATGTGGAAAAACTTACAATGAACATATATTTGCAAGTAACAATATACATTTCTTCAACTTTTTCTTACACAACTTCACATACAATGACAAACCATTTTCTCTTACATCATAATGAAAATAACAATGAAATCTTAGTATCACAACATAGTTGAGATGGCATGAAACGTTGGCTTCTCATTTTGACTCCGTCTCAGGTGAAATCCTAATATCTTTAGGGGACGCATCTTCACAACACCTACACATACACACAAATTGGGAACCGTGGAGGCTCACGTCCCATCCTAGGCTTCTATGAAGCCACCCACCAAGTAGGGGAAACAAGATCCAAACCGGGTTTCATTCCAATCTCACAATGCATGAACATCACATTTACAACACTTAACAATTCCCATCCCAAGGTATTTCACAAAGGTTCACACAAATGGAACCTTGAACATAGGGTGAAGGTGTGCTTTCAAAAGGAGGTTTACCATATCATATCATATCTGCCATAAACAACTTGCATGCCCTTTCAGGGCTTCATAAACATCTTCCACCACACACTACCAACAACTTTAGCTTCCTTGAAACCCATACTTCATTTACTTCCCTTCTTAACCATTTTTCCCTTATCACCCCAAAGCAAAATATGAATGAAATGGCATACAGTGGAGCCCATACTCCAAGGTCCTCAACTATGCAAGCCCAATTATGCCCTTCACCTTGGACTTCTCTTCCCTCTCCATAAGGGTGAGTGAAGCCCTCACACCCATGATCACATTCACATTCCAATCCAAACAAGAAAATGAAACCAAGAAATCTTCAAGAACACAACACATTCTCACGATGCCACAACACAATATCAAAATCCATAATGCAACAAGAACACAACACTTTCTCACAATGCCACAACACAACATCAAAATCCATAATGCAAGACTCCCACTACAATGCATACTCCATTGGCACATTCCTCATACTTGCAGATCTAATTCTCAAGAAGGAGAATGAAGCATAGTTTGAAACACCAACCTTGGTCCAAGCTAGGGTAATGATAGTTGTAGTAGAGCTCCCTTTTTTCCCTTCCAAAAATCTTACTATCTCTAAACTTAGAGAGTGGGTGAATAACCCACTAGTTTGTCACCCCTCACCTAAAAAGACTCTCTAATTACCATTTTTTTAGTAGGAACATCAAGCCTCCCCTTTCTTACATTGTTGCTCCTCCAAAATAAGAAAGTTGACCAAGTGGGATTGTGAGGGTACTCTCATGGGGAAACTCAAATTTTCGAATTGGTTCAAGAGGGCTTGGTTTAAGTGGTCCCCTAAGTTAGGTAATCACTTAAAATAGTTGAATTTAGGCCCCTAACATGTTATACTACCATTAGGGTGGCTTTTTATCCATAAAATGACACTCTAGTACCCTATTTAGGCCCTCTAAAATCACTAACAAGTTTGAATTCGAAAATCACATGATGGCGACCCATCCTAACACTCTCTCCCAAGTGGGTGTACTTAAAAATTAATTGGAGAAAAGGAGAGGACTAAGATCAAGTGACCTTGTGACCAAAACTCTAGGTGACATGTTATCAACACATAGACAAATACAAGTGTCAAGTGACACATAAAAATACATTCCACATCACCATGACATGTCCTTAATGCATCTAAATTATGATCAAGCATTCCTTCATACAAACAAACTTATATTACGAAACAAAATATTTTCACAAAGAGGCTTTTGAATCTTCCAAAGATTCGCCTTGATTAAACTGTGTTCACATAGGTTTGGAACTTGTTTCCCCCAATAATTTCCATGGTTGCACTTCCTGCACATTAAACTCAAGCATCAATAGTCCAAGGAGGTCATATAAAACGTATATCATAAATGCATAATTTTAATTTTATGAAATCCATATTAACATAATTCAAATAAATTTTCCTTTCCTAGTCATTGCAATTATTCCATTCAAAATGTTAAAATATAAAAATCTACATGTCATAAGTCATCATTATCAAATTAACATTTATCTACATATCATAATCATTCATCTCCTAAAGCATCATAATCAAATTAACATTTACCTACAAATCATAAATCATAAATCATCATAATCAAATTAACATTTCGCATTGCGTCAAAATCTAATAGTATCATGTCCTAAAACTACATCCATATGTGCTTGATCATTTCATACAATAACAAGTTCTTAGTGCATATCATAATGTAAAATGCTACTGCAGTATCAAAATCTATAAATAAAACAATTCACTACCCTTCTTAGTCTCAAATAGCTATCAAAATAGCTATCAAAATATCAAAGTCTCAAATGTCAAAATGTAATAATAAGTCTATGCTATGATGGGTCAAGGTGAGGCCTCACATCGCTCTAGGGAGTTTTGTTCATGCAATTATGCCTAGGCATCCCATTTTACATATAAGGGATTACAATTTGTTTAACAAGGAATGGTCAAAGATGAAAGCAAGCATAACATTTATACTTAGATGGAGGGGTATTGCGGAAGACCAGAGTAAGGAATGGATCCTTAATTATTGTAGAGACTTTGACTCTTTCATTGAGCTATGGATTGACTTTTCTAATGCAAGCCAACTGGAATTCTCTATTCCAAATTTTAATAAATCCATCCGGGAGAAAACCGCCTTTGTTCTCTCTCCAGAAGCAAAGTAGTTTGATATGGAAGAAGTGGAAGATCTTATCATGGTTTTTTGGAAAATTGAAGACTAGTCTTGAATGTTCTGGGTTAGTTTTTTCCTCTATATGTTGCTTATGTGTCTGATCTTTATGTCTGATATCATTATGTTCCTATATTTCTCTAATGTGTTAGTTGGTCTAGTCTCTTGAGTTGGGTATACCTTAGTAGGTTTTTGTTTCTTGTTCGCCTTTTAGTCCTTGCTTATATTTTTGTATCCTAGGTCTTGTATTATTCCTATTTCACTTCTATGTCAGAAGGTCTCTCTAGTGTGATGCCTTGGATGGCTTGGTAGATCCTCCTTTTTTCTAGGCCTTTTCATGGCGTAGCCCATAAATATGTAAAACTATTACAATGATATCTAATGGATCATGTTTGTTATTATCTTTGTATATGGTTAATTGATATTTTCTTTACCCATATTCTTTTGTTCCTTTAGTTAGATTTTTCTTCAACTATTAACTATCTAGATGACTTGGTAATTTGGCTACCTGATAGATTATGTTGTTTGAGGTAAATGAATTAGATGGTTTTAATGAGTTAATAAACAACTATGGTATAATTAGAGCTAATGGCCCTCTTTTGTAATCTTATTAAGTTTCAAGATGATTTTAGGTTTTGTTATCTCAGAATCCCTTTGTAGTTAAGTAAGATATGTTGAGAGTCAGTCATTATGCTACGAAAATAGGAAACTTAGTTAGAGGATTAGTCCTCAGTCTTAGTTGATCTATTACCCTTTAGGTTTTCGTTCTCTTTTCCAGGTGTTTTTTGTCCTTTCCCTTAGTGATTTTAGGATTTCATTGGGTTTATTAACTAGTCAATAATTTTTTGTCTGAACCTTGTCCCTTTAGTTTCTTGTTCCTCAATGCTTGACAACATGGCTTTCCTCATTGATATCCCTTAATCATGTCCCTTGAAATTCCATGGCCTAATGTTTAGGTTTGTATGTCCTTTCAATTCCTTGTCCCATCGAGGTGGAATCTATTTAAGTTAGATTGAGTCACTATCTCTACAAAAGTTCTTAAAATGAAATCCATCATCAAGTTGAAGGGACCTTTAGTACAAATCGCCTTCGATGAACCCATTTATGATCATCATCTTGCGATGGTATTGTAAAACTCTCATTTCCTGATTAAAAGAATAGTTTATAGGATCTTAGGAAAATAATTTTTTAATAGTACGGATTGGTACAAAGTATTTAGTGACATACCATCTATGTTTTTAGCTATGGCATGTCTGAGAGATAGAAAAATTGAGTATCTTGACCTTATGTAAATGGCTTTTCAAATATGAATATATTGGAAATATAGACAAAGTGGTATCAAGTATTAGAAATGATATCTATATTTGCAAACCATACCATTATGATGTCCCTATCGATCATGACAACTCATTCCATTACATCCTCTTGTGTCATCAGTCGATTTGAATAGACTAATCAGCTAGTTCCCAATTGTAAGGATAAATCTTGTGTTTTTGTTTATCTTTTTCTATATACGATCAACTAACTATAATAATTGGATGTGATTATATCTAGCAAAAGAGGAGATAGAAGTTTGGGATGGTAAGTTCATACTAGACACCAATATGCTTGAATTACCAATCCATGACATGGATGAAGGAATTGAGGAAAAGGAATCAACTTCTCCCTAGATTTTTCTTGATACTTGATCAGTATTTGATTAGAATTAATGTAAAGGAAACAAAGAGAACAAGAAAGTAATATGATTAAAAAGAAAGTGTGCTCTTGCATAAGGATGAATGTCTAAGAATATTGTTATGTTTTGTTATGAATTTTTTAGTAAGCCTTCATTTTAGCTCAACAAAAGCTCAAGAAATCAGGAGCTAAGCATCTCTTTAGTAAAATAGACTAACTAGAAAGACACTATAAACTAGTTATGGGTTAGATAAAGTAAACCTAGTCTGCATTTTTAGGCCTATTAACTCTAATATTTCACATGTATTGTTAAAATCAAAAAGTAATGAAATAACAATATTTAACATAAATTGTTGTCACCCTAATGAGTTATTGAAAATGAACACCAAATAGTGAACAATCATCTATATAGGCTTTTGCATATCACTATAGGAAATCAAAAACATAGGAAATATAAAAAAGAATGAGTAACAATTTTAAATAGGAAGTATGTTTATAATTATGACTAAACTAATATTGAAAGGACTAATGTTTGATGTGAGCTTGAAGTTTTCTTAAGATATAGGAAGATGGGAGGAAGCTTCTACCAAAAGACAACCTATATAAAAAGGAATAACAAGATCAGATCACCCCGCTAGCCAAATCATCAAGGAGAAGAAAAGGAGAGTCTAAAGATAGAACTCAAAAATGTATATTATTCAAACTAGATTATACAAAATCAAAGTGGATATCTAAGTAAGGATAATAATGTTCTTTGAATAGTCCTAAAATTGGGGTGTGCCCCTTTTTAAAAGTGTGATTGTATTGTGTATAGGACTTAAGTCCTGAGCTAGACTGGAAGTTTTCTTCTCCATTCTTTCTTACCAGTACTCGTTTGAACAAAGATTTTGTATCTTTCTTTATTTGATATAATTCATAAGACTTCAGTCGTTTACTAAACAAATAAAATAATAAAGTAATTAATTTAATAATAAATTATATTACAAATTACTCATTAATTTATTATTATTTATTATTTCAAAATAAGGACATCATATGTCAATTCCTAAATTTTGTAATTTTATGCACATCAATGCTCCAAAAGCTACATATTCTATATTAGCTACAATGTGTTGTTTTCCTTGGAAATGACATTCCTTCTAGGTCCAAACAACTTAATTGGACAAACCTTTGCATGTGCAAACAAATCATCGTCTTGCGTGATGCTTGCATTTCCCAGCAACTTGCTAGCCTCTTATAACAAAAAATTTCTCCCCACAACTTACACATAACCATGATGGCATCACACACTTATCATTTATTCAAAAGCACCTTTCTAAATCTCATTTTCAACACCTATAATCATAATTGGCTATGTTGCATGTAGATTGTCTTGTTTTTTAAAATTGCAGCAGAATTATGGTGGGATTCCCAAAAGAAAGTCAACTCATATAGCTTAACTACAACAACACAACCTCTAATTTGAAACAACAACACAACCTTCCCACATGACCACCAATGTCATTTCCTTTGGGCACAACTAATATGCAAATTGATTAAGATTCATGATTTCCCATTAAATTAATGCTCATAAAGGATGATCCGTAAAAAATCAAGGAATGGGATCCACCTATAGGAACATATAAACCTATTATCCCTATCAAACAACAAATATTCATGACAAATGTCAAAAATAGAAATGGAAATGGTTACTAGAATCAATTTCGCAATCTACAAAATTTTAAAATAGAAACTCCTTCATGGTCAATTTTTTACTCTTTTGACCCAATAATAATCTCAAAAGTATTAAAACATCGAGAGCATGGCAAGAGAACAATATTAGCACCAACCCTACAATCACTCCAAGAGACCAAATCTTGCAAGCCTTAAATGGAATGATAGGATTGGCTAGAAAAGCTTGGGATAGATTGGATGTTTAGTATAGAGAAGACTTGTTATCTATTAGATCAGATGTAGTGTGTGATCAACTTATCCTCATATTTTTTGGTCACACTAATGTCATCCAATGCATGACATACAACAATTTTATGGAGGTGTATTATTATGATCTCACATAGCTAGATAAATATTTTAATGAACGTAATATTGAAAAAATTACTACTCTAGGCATGAGCAAAATCAAAATGCTATGTACTTTATATTCTTTGAAAATTTTGGAAAAAATGTTTGGCCAATACTGTTTGTGAAAGTGCCTAGAAAAGTTAGTCATTAGAAACCAAACCATGGAAAATGTAACCTTTCCACAAATTTGTAATTTCATTATTGAAGTTAATGGGGATCTGTTAAGATTACAAACAAGAAAAGTGAAAATAAAGCTTAAGACCTTTGACTACTAGATCAATCTATAATCACTTGGTTCCTAACTATGGATATGGAGATTTTGTAAGTTCACATGGGAAAGGTAGGATAAATCGCAAGAAATATGTTGATTGTTCATGCAAATTTGAAGGGTCTACATATGGAAAATCCCAAAAATCCCAAATATTTTCCTAAAAAAGAATAAATTTCAAAGGAAAAGGGATTGTCATCCTACATATTACATTTGTAAATGTCTTTAATATTTTGATAAGAGTAGCCAAAAAAGAAATGTAAGAAAGGAGAGGGTAGGGTTAGTCAAGTCCATCAGCTTGGTATTTCTAATAAAGAATATCAATATATTAATGATTACCCATCATAATATTTTTATATTCCTTTAGACTTCTCATATGATTATGAGGATGGATTTTTTTATGTTGTCAAAGTTTTTATGGTGCTACAAAATTTTTAGGATGGCAAGGAATGCAACTCCTTTAGAGCCTCATATTCAAAAAAATTGTTCTCTTGTAGAATGATGTATTCAACACCATACTATTGGTCTAAACATAATGCCTTGATTGATACTATTAAGGAAACTAAGTAATATAAAGGGAGTAAAAATCAATGATGATCTCGCAAATCACCTGGAAGTGCAATAAACAATCACTTGCTAGTCTCTACCTCTAAATGAAAAGGAGACAATATTGAATCTACAACAACTTGTGACTCATCAATTTTGAACATCTCAATATCTCATCCCTTGTATGATTAGGATAATGGCAATTCTATATGGAAACAAAAATATCTCTTTTCAAATGAGTCAAATTCTTGTATATGAAAATTTTCCCACCAAGCTTGGCACAATCGACATCATGATTTCTTGCAAACGATATTAATGAAACACAAGTTGAACTAAACTAGCTTTCCCAAGCTGAAATGAACTATCTTCGATAATAAGCTATGCAAAATAAAATCCATATACAAGAAGATGAGCTCTCTCGCTACCTTTAGGAAGGAGAAAGGCAAGAAACTACTATTAATAATATTGATATCCAAGAATTTCCTCCTGATAGTGACTTACTCTGTAAATAAAAGTCTTACCCTCCCCTCTTAAAATAGGTTTTGAAAACTAAAACACTAGACGAAATAGATTCAAAACAAATTCACACATTGTATGTGTAGTCTCTACTTTCTCATGTCCAGGTATCACATTCTCAATTCATTTTCTATCAATAAAGCCAAACAACCTTCATTTTTCACTTGACATTGGTGCATATGTTAATATAGCCAACTATTAATGCTTCCCAAGGGATTAGTGACTGTGAAAAATGTTAATTAATGATCTCAACCAACAACACAGACTATGAACAAGTTTTCTCCACATGTTCAATGCAAGCTAGCCATATCTTCCACAATCCATCTCAACTACTCACCATTAACTCAAAAACTAATTTTATACTATAGTCTATGTAGAATTTATTATGTTTTTGTTTATAAATAGAAGAAGTTGGGCCTATGATCTACAGAGCCCATTGTTTGGGTTTCTCTCTGGTTTCTTTTTGTTGTGTTTCAATATGATATCAAAGCTTATGGTAAATGATCCAAGAATCTGGAGAGAGTTGTGAGTGAAAGAGTAGAAAAGGTTTGAAGTGATTAGCAATTGTTTTTATGCAGCAGTACATCATATTGTGTGTTTGATTACTATTGTGTTCTCCATTCACCCCATAGAATGAACCGATATGGGGGAGCTTTCAAGGAATCTAAGAAATGTGAGCTTAGAAATGTGCATTCTAAGAAATGTGAGCTTAGAAATGTGCATTTTGAGTAGGGTGAAAAAGATAAAATTAAAGATTGAAAGCCTACTATAAAAATGAGAGAAGTTGTGAAAAGAAGGAAGCCAAAGTTGGAGTATTTAAGTTGGCATTGTGTGAAGTTGTCATTCATAGATTAGAAGCATGTAGAGCATGTATGTGCAAGTAGGAGTGTCAGATAATTGATGCACGTGGCATGGAAGACATTGATCATGGAAATGTTTATTATGTCTTTGTGTTTAAAGTATGTGTGTTTGATTTATTATCATGTTTAGATTAGTTGTGAAAGTTAGTGTTGGTTATGTTAGGTAACATGTTGAATAAAAATGAGATGGTGTGTTAAAATTATTGTCATGGTGCAAAGGTGTGTGTGTTCTAATTTGGTATGCAAAGTGTTTGAGTTGGTGTTGAAGAATGAGTGTAATGGACACCCTTACATGCCCAAAAACTAAAAATTTGCTAATATGATGTTTTTTTCATAAGTTTATAAAATCAAATACATGACAGATTATCAACTTACTAATTGCTCCAATATAATTGACATAATGCTCCACCAAATGTTATTTAAACTTGCTGCTACAGTGACATGAATGGTAACTGCATGAATAGTGTCACATGAATAGTACCCACATGAACAATGTTGCTATAGTATTTTGTCTCTCAAACAGTCCAATATCTTCATATAATCAATCCCTTAATATTTTCATATAATCAATCCCTCAAGGTAGCATAAACATTGGATAAGTAATGAAGAAGATATGACCAAAACATCAAATCTACCTGTAGCTAGAAACACACATAATCTGTCTGATAATGAAGTTGATAACAATGGATTCCAAAAGCCAAACACCAAGGGAATGACATCTAGAATGTCACAAGAGAGGATAGACATCCTTTAATTCTAAGAATGGATCTGCAACTCACACATCAATTTTCTTCTCATATTCAACCTAATGAACAATGGCCACTAGCTCTCCTTTTATTTCCACTTCATAGGGTTGACCCACTTTTCACAAGCAATGTGGGATAAAATATATAGTTCCACCTTTTCCTCCAATATATGGACGTCCTTTTAGAAGAAATAAAATAATATTTAATTCCTTCTTCTAGAAGATTCTTTTAATTTATTTATTTAACTTTAGTCACTTAAATTGAATTAAGTAAATATAAAGTCACCTTTTAGTTTTAATTTATTTAATGACTTAATACAAAATTAATTTAATAAATTTCTCCTTATTCCTCCACTTAGCCTTCAGAGAATGTAAAGGCTAAGAACTCCATTAAAAGGCTAAAAAGATGGGGACATTACAGTCCGCCCCCTTGAAATTGATTGTCCTCAAGAAATCTTAGTTCTAAATGCTGCAATACTATGGTAGGTTTCTATACTTACTATTCCTTAACTACTCTATTCCTAAGAGTCCTCTCTCTAGCATCCAAAATAGCTTCAGGGGCCAACACAAGCTTACCCTCCTCATCCAACAGTGGCAAATCTGTAGAAGGCACAATTTGTTGACTAGTGGTAGGCACATTATGAAATGTCCTCAAGATCTCCTCTCTAAACTATGATGTGGGAATCAAATAAACCCTATCCTAAAATCTGATCAACCCATCCAACACTGCATACATGTCATCTTGAATGGTGCCCACAACTATCCTAGAAGCCTAATCATCTCCTACATACTTCGTTGCAATCTGATCTCTCCAATCTCCTAAAATTTCTACTAGTCAACAAGGATGTCTAGTTGTAGGCACATTATGAAATGTCCTCAAGATCTCCTCTCTAAACTATGATGTGGGAATCAAATAAACCCTATCCTAAAATCTGATCAAGCCATCCAACACTGCATACATGTCATCTTGAATGGTGCCCACAACTATCCTAGAAGCCCAATCATCTCCTACATACTTCGTTGCAATCTGATCTCTCCAATCTCCTAAAGTTTCTACTAGAGCACATAAGTGAGCTTTCTGAGATAAAATGCCAACCACCACATTTTTCTTACCTTTGACAAACTCTATGTCAAAGTTGTAAGCTTACAATTTGGTAAGCCATTTCTATTGTCGGCCATTAAGATCACATTGGATCATGAAGTATTTAATACTATTGTGATCAACCTTTATCACAAAATGCCCACCTACCAAATAAGATCAAAATTTGGCCAACGCATGCATTATGGCCAACATTTCCCTATCATAGATAGAATAACTCCTCTCAACTCCTCAAAGCTTCCTACTCTCAAATGCAATGGGGTGTCTCTCCTGCATCAATACTACTCCTATCCCATCTCTTGAAACATCATTGGGCTAAAATGGTTTCGTAAAAATAGGTAGAGCTAGACCCCAATAAGATGACATCACCTATTTGAAGTGGTCAAAACATCTATGTGTTGCCTCTATCCATGTCAAGGTCCCCTTCTTGGTGAGATTCATTAAAGGTGTGGCAATCTATGAGAATCCCCTAACAAATATTCTATAAAAACCACATAACAAAAAGAACCCATTACGCTATGTGAGGTTTGTGGGAGTAGGCCAATCTACAATAGCTCTAATCTTTTTAGGATCAACTAGAAAAACATTTGCACTAATGATATGCCCAAGGTAAAGGAGCTTGATCATGCCAAACTTACATTTTGATTCCTTGGCATTTAATGACTCTCTCTCCAAAATAGGCAACACCTCCTCCAAATGTTGTAAGTGCTCCTCCCAAGTCTTACTAAAGAGAAAGATGTCATCAAAGAAAATCAAGATGAATCTCCTCAACTACCTCCTAAATACCTAGTTCATACAACTCTAAAATGTGGTAGGTGCATTGGTTAGCCCAAATGGCATAAAAACTCGAAGTGGCCATAGTGACATCAAAGGTTATCTTCTTGATGTCCTTTACTCTCATTTGGATCTAATGGCATCCGGATCGTAAATCAATTTTGGTGAAGAAGTGTGCCCCATGCAACTCATTGATCAACTCATCAATCCTAGGAATGGGATACCTTTTCAAAATTGTTTTCTTATTCAGTGCCCTTTAATTGATGCACATGTGCATCATCCCATCCTTCATCTTCACCAATACTACTCCTGAAGCAATAGGGCTTTTGCTAGGCCTAATGTGCCCCATCTCCAATATCTCCTTACTGCCTTCTCTATCTCATCTTTGTATTTCTTCGGATGATGATAGGGAGTAATCATAACTGGTTTGTGTCCCTCCTAGAACTTGATAACATGCTCTATCCCCTTGTTAGGAGGAACCCCACGTGAAATCTTGTCAAATACTTTAGCGTCCCTGTCAAGTATCTCATAGATATCTAGTGGATGACTCTTCACCTGTGGCTCCCATGAAGCTAGCATGGTGAAACATTCTATCACCCACTCTACATCATCATGCCAAAAAAATCTTTGCATTCTCCTCGAGGAGATAACTCAGTAGCCCCTATGAGTACAACAATTTTTCCCTCATGTTGAAATCTCATCTCCAATTTTGCTAGGTTAAGTATGAACTCAACTAGTGAGGCCATCCATGTCATGTCAAGGATGACATCATAATCTCCCATATCTACTACATAGAACTCATCCTACAACTAATATCCATCTCCAAACTTAATCTGAAGATTAGATATCTTCTAAGTGCATAATAATTTGTCACCGTTAGCCACCATGAATATTAACCTAACATGCTCCTCAGTCTGTAAACCTCTCTTGGCTACCAATTATGCATTTATGAAATTATGTGTAGCCCCAATGTCAATAAGTGAGATCACTTTATGCCCTTGGATAGTACGCCTAACCTTAAATGTGCCAATGACTTCTCATCCTCAGGAATGTTTCTCTCCTCTGTAGTGCTACACTCATCTAAATCTAAGTGTTGATCGTCCCTCTCTGACTGTGACTCCTCTGTTGAGAAATAACCCATTTGATTTTCCTTAGCCTTGAGAGGGCACTTATGAGATAAGTCCCAAGGCTATATGCAATGAAAACATAGCTTCTTCCTCTTCAACTCATTCAAGATGTCATTGTCCAACCTATGATCCCTTTTTGGTTGAGCATCCTTGTCAAAATATTTTTTCCCCTTCTCCTTATCCTTCTTCATATGTGAATCCCTATGCTGAAATCTTCTCCTAAAAGAAGAATGTACTAAGTCATGAGCCTTCTTAGTAGCCTCATGTAATGTAGTCGAGTCATGTCCGTTGACCCAACCCCTCAAGGGATCTGAAAGTTTGTCCATAAACAACACTACTAATCTTCTCTCTGAAATATTTGTCACCAAAACAACTAACCTCTAAAATTCATTGATATATGTCTCAACTGATCCCCACTGCTTGAGCTATGCCAAGTCCTTAAATTGTAACTCAAGATCTTTGGTATCAAATCTCTCTACAAGTCTCTCAATGAATTCCTCATAAGATGTGATATGATTATGCCCAAAGGTTACCATGCCATGGTGCCACCACTCATGCACTGGACCATCCGAATGAACAGTTGCAAACTTGATAGCCTCCTCCTTAGGCATAGGATTCAACTACAAGTATGTGTCTATCTCCTGCACCCAATCTCATGTAGTCATCTTCTCTGAAGCATCAAAATAAGGTAAAGAAATTTTTCCAACTTTATTTCTTGGCTCAAAGTTTTGATTCCTCCATCCCACACTACGCATGTGTCTCATCCTCAAGTCCATATAATCTCTGAGAGAAATATCCACCTGAAACTCTGGTCCACTAGCCTCCCAGTAAACTAGTCCTATAACTTGGTAATATGGGGTTCGTTTAATTGTTGAACTAGATCTCTAGGTGTTAAGGTGGGTAGAAGGGGTCTCCAGATCACTGTCTGAGCTAGGCATGCAATGTGTCTAAAGTTATCAACCTCATTCGCATTGTTTCCATGTCCATTATTATTACCATTAAAGTTATTCTCATGACCATTATTGTTGCCTCGGCCTTCACCATTATCAATTCCCCCATTGTTATTGTTTTCATTGTTGACATCACTTGGATTAACACTGAGGCCCATCTGTCTAGCCATAAGCTACAGCATCATGTCCATTCACTTATTCTACTACTGTTGCATACACTGCCCCTACTCTAATGTATCAAGTAACTATCTGAACATTACCTCCCCACTAATCTAGACTTGTATTCTTGTCATCTCGGTCACCCATATTGTTGTCCTGATCAAAGAATGTCTCATCTATGCTTGTATGATTGGATTCCATGTCCACCTACAGGATGAGCTAGATTGTTTGCTTTGCAAGTCTGAAATCCTATTTTGTGTTACTCTGGTATTGTGAAAGTTATAAGTCCCCTGTCGTATTCTCAAACAAACTTCCTTAAACTAGTTTTTCAGCTATTTGACATTTTGTCAAATACTTTTCCCTCTCCCTTATTGTTCCAAAGTTCTTCTAATGCTTCCACAGCATGATAGGACAACTAGGCTCTAATACCACTCTAATGGACACCCTTACATGCCCAAAAACTAAACAACTACTGATAAGATGTTATTTTCACAATTTAATAAAATCAAATACAAGAGAGATTATCAACTCACTAATTGCTCCAATATTATTGACATAATGCTCTAGCAAATGTTATTTAAACTCGTTGCTACAATGACACGAATAGTTACTATGTGAATAGTATCACATGAATAGTACCTGCGTGAATAGTGTTGCTACAATATTTTGTCTCTCAAATAGTCCAATATCTTTATATAATCATTCCCTCAAGGTAGCATAAATGTTGGATGAGTAACGAAGAAGATATGAGCAAAACATCAAATCTTCCTGTAGCTAGAAACACACCCAATCTACCTGTAGCTAGAAACGTGCCCAATTTGCCTGATAATGAAGTTGATAACAATGGATTACAAAGGCCAAACCCCAAGGGAATGATGCTAGAATGTCACAAGAGAGGATAGATGTCCTCTAATGCCAAGAACGGATCTGCATTTCACACATCAATTTTCTTCTCATATTTAACATGTTGAACAATTGCCACCAACTCTCCTTTTATTTCCACTTCATAGAGTTGACCCACTTTTCACAAGCAATGTGGGATAAAAGATATAGTTCCACTTTTTCCTCCAATAGATGGAACTCCTTCTAAAAGAAATAAAATAATATTTAATTCCTTCTTCTACAAGATTCTTTTAATTTATTTATTTAAATTTAGTCACTTTAATTAAATTAATTAAATATAAAGTCACCTTTTAATTTTAATTTATTTAATGATTTTATTAAAAAATAATTTAATTGATTTCTCTTTATTCCTCCACTTAGCCTTCAAAGAATGTAAAGGCTAAGAACTCCATTAAAAGACTAAAAAGATGGGGGCATTACAATGAGTCTATCTAGTTCTGAAGGTTGTGATGTTCTTGATAGTGGTCATGTAATAGGAGCTTGTTGCATTGATATCCCCCAACCAAGTATTGAAGATTGAATTAGTGATGATTGTTAATGGGCTATGTGAATGTATCAGGTGCATTATCGATTGTACCCGACACCCCAAAGGTTTGTGTTTAACATATTAATGAGCCATGTATCTAAAAGAATTCCTATAGAACTAATGAGTACAGTGGTTGGGTACCCATGAATCTGTGTAGATGGATTTCTTCTTATATGGACTCAATAATCAACTTTGATGCAGGTACAAAAGGAGAAAGGCCTAGAGTGGTGATGGTTTCTCTATGATGATGATTTGTGATCATTAGAACCAATGTGTGCTTGGTTTGTGGCAATCCTAAACCACTTGAGTGTTTGAATATTATAATGATTTTGAAATCATTTGAGTTAGGTTTGTGGTGAGCTAAAACTACTTTAGTGTGAAGTTTGTGATGATCTCGAAATCACTTGTGTAATGTTTGTGAGTTTGTGGTGAAATTGAAACCACTTTGATATTGCATCAATTATGGGTAATCCATAAAAACCTAAAATGATTGTGATATTGGGGAAACAATGTGAATGGTGATACTTGATAACTGATTGTAAATGGGTACCTAACAAGGCTTTATGCCAGGGCCCATGGTTTCTAGATTGGGGGGGGGGGGGGATTTCCAAGACAATTGGATAATTAAATTATGGGAGGATGTAAGCAATGTTAAACTAGCGATTGCACCTAAGGTTGCAATAAGGATGCCGAAGATAAATATGTTATATTATTACTTTGTTAAGAAATGACATTTCAAATATAAAATGTGATTCCATATAATCGAACAAATGAAAGTACACTAATTAAGAAAAATGAAAATGGCAATGACTGTTTTATGGCTTGAACAGCCTGAAGAGATGGATGCAAGATGGTCTAGATTGATGTTTTAGGTAACTATAACTTATTTGGTATGGAGCATCAATCAAATAGTTTACCACACTATTTATCGCAAATCCCAAATAAAGTTATCATAAATATTCTATTGAACGAGAAGAGAGGTATGAGAGGCACATTGATTATATAAACAAATGACATGGTGAAATCCAAGTAGAAGTACAAAAACATTGCATTAAGAGCTTGATACTATGAATTATACAACTTCCAAGGCAAATTCTGTCATGAAATTTTTAGATGTTAAATTGAAGAGAATGATTGAAGTGGGTCTAAAAGTGAGACTAATCATTTGACTTAAATTAATTGCAAAGATAAATAACAAAAATTAAGGAAATCAACTTGAAAAGTAATAATTTTAAAAGCCTGCACCAATGGGAAGAGCTAGAAACATATCGGTTTATTTCATAATGAAATTGAGGGGTCAAATTTTAACAAACTTGGAGTGTTGAATTAAATTAAATATTGTATCCAAGCTTATTGTGTGTGATATGTCTCATCCCACCATACACCCTGTAAGTTCAAGAAAAGATTCAAGAGAGAAAATACCCAAAGTAAAAAGAAATTCCGAGATCCATGATAAAGCGTTTTGTGGAGTAAAATTCAATGTCCAACTTAGAATTGATAGTGTAAGCTCTAAATGAAGCCCAATGTAAGGCCAATGTAAATTTGACATAAGGGATACCCATCACTTAAAAGAACTAAGAAAGGTGCTTCACCTGGGCTATCTCATTCAATGGGTTAACTTGAGACAAAACTGTAAAAGAACATTAGCTAATTTTTTGTATCAATCTACATTTCTATCTCATACACCAAATCTACAACTACTAACAGTGCATACTATGTTTTTTGGTTTAAAGGCTACCATTCAGTTGCAGATTAGACTGTTTGAACTTACATTAGAAACCAGCCTTACTTTTTGAGTTGGAAAAATAAACAAAAAGGATCATAGAAATGTTTTCCAAGAGAAAGTAAGCCAACTAACACAAAAATATTGAGAAAAATGAAAACAATATCTAATTTATAAACTAAAAATTGTACTTATTTTGTTTAGAAGTAATAGTGATGAAGCCTTATCAGCAAATACAAAAAACCCAAATTCACCTCGTGCAAAATAAAAGACGAGCCTGGCATGTAATAGAAAATTCTGTGTGTACAAATCATCATTTCATGCACTTGTAGTAATTATTGTAAAATCCCGATGACTATTGAGTAAAAAAAGGTGTTCAACCATGTTCAGAATAGATTCAACATGAAGGGACGAGTGTATACAATGAGGGAAGTTAAACAATGAATCAACGATGGAAAGTCTGGACTATGCAATGATGATTTCTGAGACCTGGAAGAAGCAAAATGCTATGAATGCACATAGATATCTTCAATGAAGACCAGTATGAAGAAAATATGTTAAGAAAAGGCATTACGATTTCTTCCACATAGATACGCTCAAAAAGATTCAAAGCTTTACTCAGACAAAAGTGAACTTCGTATCAATATGAATTGATGTCCATGTGCCATCAAACATTCAGCAGCAACTACGCATAGAAGTAAACACCACATTGAATTATAACATTCCTTAGGTAATACAGCTTTTGAGCCATGTAGAATCGAACATAATTGAAATTCAGAGTAGATTACCTGATGAAAATGTTGTGTTTGCAATGCCAAACTCTAGGAATGAAACATACGGAGATTGCAATAATACCTTTATAGATTGTTGTATTGATGGAGATCAAACATTTGTTTAGAGCTCTGACTTCACTAAACACGGTCATGACAGACAGGGAGAGGAGAACACTTTGTGCAAATCGTGTCGTAGCTGTAGTAAAATGTGGAGAAAGCATTGCCAGTCAAGGTGAAAATGAAGTCACTGAAAATTGTAGTTTAACCTACTTGCATGCCGATACAAACTCTACAAACTCCATTACTAACGTAATTAAGATTCTAGTATTAGGCATGTCCCCTTCTTTTAAAAATCTTCAACGGTGGTGAAGATTCACCTAAATCTTTGCCGAAAGAGTCCAACTTTACTACTTCTCCCACATTCATGAGCTTTGAACGATGGCCACATGGCACAACCACGGAACAATCATAGAGAAGAAGAACAAAATGGTTTGTAGAAGCCACTGCAGTGAACAGAAATTGTTAGAACGTGACAACAAACCAGCAGAGACAGTGCGATTTCCTGGGATAACTTTTGAAGTCAACGAGCCGTTCAATATTCCACTTTGTTTGTATTTCGGTGGAATAGAACGATTTCAAACCCACGTCCAATAGTCCCTCCTGGTTGGACGGTTAGAGGTGGTACCTTTGAACGATGCAGATCACACAGTGAAGGAAAAATGGATGGCTGACAATGAATGAAAATTGAGGGCTGACAAAGTTTCAATCGTCTTGCATTGTCGAATGAGCATTTTCAACCATTGATTGGCATAATGAAGTTTTGGAACTCCAGTAAAGGGACCCCTTTGGCATAATTAATTATCCCAAGCAACAACACAGACTATGGATAAGTTTTCTCCACATGTTCAATGTAGGCTATCCGTATCTTCCATAGTCCATCTCAACTACTCGCCATGAATTCTCCAGCTAACTTTATACTTTAGTCTATGTATAGTTTATTATGTATTTGTTTATAAATAGAAGAAGTTGGGCCTCTGATCTGCAGAACCCATTGTTTGGGTTTCTCCATGGTTTCTCTTTGGTTTCTTTTTGTTATGCCCAAAGTAAGATTTTTTTTGGCAGTGGTAATCGCAAATCTTCTTTGCTTTCTACAATATTTATTTCCCTCTCCACATATTATTTTGAACATGTCAATTTTATGTAATTTGAATTTGATGGGTATGATGGCCTAATTGGTAGACACAATTTGGCTACGTGGGAACCATTCACTACGACTAAAGATTTTTTCCATTTTAAACGAGTTTTTACGCCTCCACTTACTCAATTCAAATGTAGCACTACAAAAGAAACTGAATTGTTTCAATAGAAGCACCTGATATGCGTATTTAGTTTACTAAACAAATTGATTCATTCGAGTCTCAATTCCATGAAATCTAAAAAATGCGAAGGAAAATATATTCTCCAAAGATCTCACAAAGCTTAAAAGAAATCTTGAATGCTCTCTGCCCTTGAAGACATATGCCAGTGGTAAGGAAATCAAGCAGCGAGGACACGCCAATTACTTTCACCTAAGTAGATTAGAACATGAGATGTGCAAAAGGGAGATAGTAGATTTATTATCCAAATGCCTAATCAAGCCTCGTCAAGACATCATCATGGTCATTTTCATGCCACACTATGTATGTCCCAAAAAGAGATTAACAGGGTAATTAACTTACAGAAAAAATGTTAGTGGTTAATTATAAACACGTGCATGCAATATCCTCTCCCTTTCAAAGAACATATATGGCAACGTATTTTTGGTGCTAACATCTATTCAAAATTTGACTTGTTGAAAGGTTGGCAGATAAAATTAAAGGAATCTGATCACTTCAAGACCACTTTCTCTGCACCGCAAGAGCTCTATCAGTGGACGGTTCTCCCACTTGGAATCAAAACTACCATCTATCTTTCAGCATGCCATGGATGATCTATTTCGCTCGTATTTTAAATTTTTTATCCCTTGCATAGATGACATTTTAGTATATTTTCATGATCCTAAATATCATGTTGAACATATAAAATTGTTGAACCGATGCAAGTGATTCCTCTTGGGGAGAAGTCCTCATGAAAAGCAAAAATTATTAGATACATTTT
Source organism: Cupressus sempervirens (assembly GCA_028749045.1). NCBI lineage: Eukaryota > Viridiplantae > Streptophyta > Pinopsida > Cupressales > Cupressaceae > Cupressus > Cupressus sempervirens. The sequence continues at coordinate 92,582,488 of CM053788.1, forward strand.
TTGAAGAAAGTGAATCGAATTACCATAATACCCATAAAGAAATTTGTGATGTGACTAATACATTTAAAGCATTCCATTTATTTTTGGTTAATCAAAAGTTTGTTTTGAGAGCATGTCTACAAAATATAAAGAGAATCTTCAATGGGTAAAAGAATAAAGTGGTTCACAACATATTCCTTCATATGGCACAGTGTTTAAACACCTTAGAACTTTATTGTGTTCATTACCTAGGCAAGCAGAATCTATTGGTTGGCCTTCCCCTGATAAAGGTGCTACTTTGAAGAAAAATATTGCATAATGGTGATGGAGCCTTGTGTTCACAATTTGCATACTAATATGCAGGTCGATGACCTCAATGTAGTCGAAGAAAAGAAGTATTGGGATTTAATTCAGTTCTAAGGGTCCATTTGGCAACAGGAATAAGAATATGGGAATAGGAATGTGTATTCTAGAATTAAAAAAAAAGAATATGTATTCCTATTCTTGTCTAGTTCAGTCAGAATTTGATGGGGAATTCATGGAGCCAAAAATTTAAATTTTCTAAAATAAATAAAACTAGAATAGGAATATGTATTCCAATTCCACCTATTTAGGTGGAATTGCAAATGCTCATTTTTGGGCCAAAATTGGAATACGTATTCCTATTCACAATTCCATTTTGCTGCACCCAAATGGAGAATTTGAAATTTTAAGAATTTACATATGCCTATTCCACTCATATTCCCACTGCCAAACAATCCTAAAAGAATTCTTCAAACAAAGGGCTTCATCCGAAAGAACCTTCTAGAGACTAAGAAGGCAAATTTATCATGACCCCTGTCTAAGGAATTGGTAGCTCCTAATTGAAAAGAACAATGGGAACTAACTTTTATGATCCCCTACAATCCCCAATTTATTGAGATGGAAAGCCCAAAAAAATTTGGGTCCACGGTAATCTTTTCATGCACCAACTCTAGACCAAGACTACTTGGAGATGAGATATCATGGGAAATACAAACACGTTTTGTTTCTTGATCCACGAGGGCATGATGATTTCTACTGTTAGATCATTGATGAATGTGGGTCCCAACACTTCTTTCTCACCAATCCACTATATCAACAGATCACTTTCATTGTAGAGCAATGCATTCCCACCTAGTCACACACACTCCATTATCTTTACAAACTTAAACTATACAATTATAATCATCCATATGGGCAATGTATTAAATAGGAACATTGAACTGCAAAATATCTCTATTTGTGAGATGATCTTAATCCCAAGGATCATGAAATTCATAATGAACCACCCAGAGCCTTTTTCTATGATTCTCATAAGTATGGTTATGATATTGACTAATGCAGTCACAAAATTCTTAATATTTCAAAAGGTAAGGATTGGTTGCCTATTCCTCCTTGCTAATTAAAAAATATAGATTTAGCATAATGTAGGCTAGCACAAGGGTCTATCTATGTCATAGACAATATCCATGTACCCACTTGGTGTTAAGTGGGTTGTTCTCTCTTTATGGTTATAGTAAAAAGGTGAAAAAGTGTAGTTGATGGAAAATAGGATGTTTCCTAATAGTAAGAAAATTAGGATGCCTACACATCATAATTAACATTTATCACCTACCTTTCCCACTTTGACAACTTATCATTTTTCACATGTCAGTTATCACAATGCTCTCACCTTCCTTATTTTATCTTATCATCTCACCAAAATATCCTTTGTCCTTGTCCAATTGCCACTTGCCCTAATAATCTTATCCCTATCCATGCATCCTTATCCTTCTCCAATCTCATTTTCATTCTTATTTCATATCCTTATCCCTCATAATCTAGCTCCTTACCAACTCTATAAATACAACCATGTGAGCTGATTAGTGACATCAAGTGTTAAGAGTCTTGTGTCAAAAATCAAGAGTGTCCAAGTCTATAATACTTTAAATTTTGTATAGGCTCTCTGCATATGCACCTAGAGCAATCATCCTTCCAAATCAAAAATAAAGTGTTGTAATTGTGTTAATAAGATGATTTCAACCATCAGATCCTTGATGAATAGGAGTGTCGCCAAACCATTGTATAAACACATTCCTTTCATTGTAGAGCACCACAATCCCACCTAGTTACACAAAACTCCATTATCTTCATAAACTTCAAGTGTACGATTATATTTCATCATACACTTGAAGTTTATGAAGATAATGGAGTGTAAGCAAGTAAATATGTGGTGCTCTACAATTAAAGGGTTCTTCTCATACAATGGTTTGGTGACAAAGAAGCCCTGGGGCCCATATTCATCAATGATATGATGATTGAAATCATTATGCCCTTGTGGATCAGCAAATTAGATGTGCCATTATTGCCCATGATATCTTTTGCCTTAGTAGTTTTGGTCAAGTTGGTGCATACAAAATTCTCAGAGCTACACCAAAAGATTATCCCCAATCTAAACATATTTTGGGTTTGCCCATCTCATAAAACTGGAGCAAGGGATCATAAAAGTTAGATCCCATGGTTCTTGTCAGTTAGGAGCCACCAATAAATTTTAGCGAGACTAATTCTAAGTAAATCTCATTGTCAAACATGCTTAAACTAGAAGAATCTTAGACTTAGTGTCTACTAGTAAAGTTTTTTATTTGAATATTACATAGATTTAATGTGTTAAGTAGATCATTCATAATTAAAAGAAATATGTTCTTGTGAATTAATCCTCGTGAAATGCAGATCAATCAAAAATAAAATAAAAAATATACATTTGAATAACCACACATATCGAGGCAATAGCCTACAACACAACAGTAAATTGTAAGTCTCTTAATTTGGAGGTCTTGGGTTCCAGCCTAATCAAGCTTAATAAATAATGATAATTAATCACAATACAGTAATTAATCTTGGCTTCAGCCTCTTACCAAATGAACAAAAAAAAAACATAGAGGGGGTGAGGGGGCGTGAATATTTATGATTATATTAAAAATCTATAGGAACAAAATCCAATTCCAATCAAATTAATTGTTTTGAAAACCCTAAAAAGATACTGTTAAAGAAACAGAGCACCAAGAAATTTACAATTAACAAATTTTCAGTGGTGGATGCAGCATTTGAGGAACTGCCAAGATGCACTAGCTACATTTCATTCACAAAATCCATGCTAGACTTGAGGTACAGAAGCTACACTCAACAAAATCTTTCAAATAAAATAAAAACTTTTTTCAAGATTACAGTTCTATCCTACCAGAGTTCACCATCTCCAAACTATCCATAGACTATCAAAACGATTTTGAAAAAGGCATTACAGCCTACGTACAACTTTTGTTTCAACAAAGCCTGGTAATATCTTTTGCATTCTATTCCACTGCATGTCTTGCACCCATGACAACTCAGAAAACTATCTCCTGATATTATCTTGTGTCACTCATGAATCTAAATTTTGGTTGAAAGGCTATTAAAGGAGTACAATAAAATTCGCTAAAACTGGTTTAGTATCAACTTACATTAAAAAAATCTGAAATACTAACAAGTCTTTTTCGGTGACTAGAATTTATCCCATTCCCCAGCAAGAAATTGCACTACCGTTGGAAGAGTCTCACCTAACCCATCTTTGATTGAATTGAAGGCAACCTCCCAAAGCCATAAGTCAAGGGCAAGAATCAAAGAGAAGAGCAGCAATGCTAGGGTTTGGTATCTATTGAGTTGCCAGCCAATTGTCTTTGCAACTCCATTCAAGTAGGGGGGAAGCTGTTTCTGACCACTTGTCCTCTGATTTTTGATTGACCATGCTGTTTTCCAGGATATTTGAGTAGGTACAAGGTGAAATTCTGTCCGTAAGCGTTCATCCATGTCTGGCATATGCCCACTTCCATATAGTATTGCTATTTTCCGGCAGCCATCATTCATTGCTGCTTGCACCTCTTCTATTACAACTCTGTTCCTTTCCCCAATGATGACAGAATTCTTCACCCACTCAGCTTTTCCTTGATTTAACCTTCAAAATGCATTACAGAATTACTAGAGCTTTGCCAATATATTCAATTCTTTTTATACCCAAAAGAAAAAACAAAAAAATCATGACAAAACAGATGAAATTTCAGCAAGAATAAACCAGAAACAAGTTTTCGATCATTCTCTTTTGTAAACTGAAGTAAGGAGCCTGGTACATACTCTGAAGTTATCTGTTTTGACAAAAAAATTTTCATTGCAGTTGCTAAATCAAGAGAAAACAAAGCTTTCATCTCTGGAGATCTACCAATTGGTGAAGATGAAAATCCACAGACGCTTTCTATTAGAAACATCCCTGCCAGCGGCATAGGGAAAAAACGTGATAACCACAACAGCTTTGATTTCCATGGATCAAGATCTTCTCGATCAAAAATAGACTTTGTGATCTCCTCACTAGAAACGGCTTCTCTTGCCAATTTGAAAATGTTCTCACCTCTTTCGTCCTGAAGATAGAAATACAACAAATGAAAGTAAGCCGCATTTTTCCAGCATTGACCACTATCGCGGTGCTCATAGCATTTATAGCTATTCACATATTGTGCCTTCATTATATGCGACTGAGCAAAAAGACAAGACTGTATGGCTAGAAGAAGTATACAAATAACTAATGAAAAACTTTAGTGTAGTCACACTTCAAGAGTGAAAAATATTACCTGCATCAGCTTGAATGTGTCATAATCAAGATCTGCATGATACCAATTATCTCTCCGATAATCTAGACATTCTAACTGAAAATGTAAACCAAGGATAGAAGCCAATAAACGCTGAAAAAATCCTGTAATATTGATCTTTTGATAGCCAGCTCCTGGCAACCTTTTAGGTGGTATAAAACGTTTTCTTGGATTTCTATTTGACTGCTTAGGATCCTTATTTGTAATCATTTCATATAGGACCCTGTCATAATTTGCAAGTTCTTTCTGAAGGACAGCAAAATACCTGAAAATCAGCAAAAAGATGTGAATATCATGTAAACGAACACAACTTGCAAATAAAGTCAATGCTGATGGATTAACAAACCATCAAATTCAGCCAACATTTTATCAAATTTATTTGCCTTTTGCTAAGTGAAATTTGTGGAGTATGAATTTTTCACAGTTTATACAATTGCTATGAACTGTAAATTGAAAATACAACAAACGCACCCAGTTTTAAATTAAATTTCATATTATGAACAGAAGCAAAAGGAGATTGGGGACTAGCAAAATAAAAATAAAGAAACAGAGGGTCAAAAGGGGAAAAAGTCGATGATGGGAACAGGTGGTGGCAGTCAAATCACATCTAGGAGAAACAGAATGGGGATAGAAATCCCCAAGCACACAAAGGAAATCCAAAAGGATGGCAACTAGGCATAATTGCAGAGAAATTTGGAGCAAATAAAAATGGAATATCAAAGAATGTGGGACTTCAGGAAACTAATTGTGGAAAAAAAGATGCAGAAACCAACAAATGCAGCTTTCAAAACGACCAAAGAACACCAATAATAGTAGTCAGAGAACTAATCAGTACAATCAGATGTAAGATTTAAAACTAGAAAAGCCCTAGCTGGAATTTTGAAGTTGTTGTAGAAATAAGACACCTTGCAAAAGGGTCGCCAAAAAGTGCCTTCAGTTATGAAAAAATTAGGATTATATTTCCAAATTTGCATCCACATAAAGAAATGATCGGAAAAGCATGTATTGGTTAGACTATTTTAATTGCCATCGAAATTGTGAAATCACTTGATTCATGGCAATATTGAACTTATAGACACAATCAAATCCAGAAGGCTATATAACTCTGAACATGGAACATTATTCATAAGTTAGCTTAAGTATTATCACTATGAACAAAACCTCTGGAGCATCGACACATGGATACATGGTAAAATAAATCTCTCCAAAGTTATGAAAAAACACCTTAGCGTCTAATATAAATACTATATTAATATTTAAAACAGATCTCTCCAAACTTCTTTCAACAACTATTAAAATTTTACATGCTTCAGAACCTCAACATCAAATACTAGATTACAGATGTTTGCCCTTAAGGTTGTATCATCTATCCAATGTGCTAGCACCACTTTCTTTTTGCCAATTTGATGTGCTTTCATGCACTGGTAGACCCAATGTAAACAACTGGTCATAAATACTTTTCACAAGGATCTCCTGTGTTGAGTTTACAGTTGAATCCAGGCATTAGTCTTAATATTGTTCTTAATCTTGACTGTGTTTGAATCAATTTATTGTCCATAAACATTACACTTCTAAGTCCCAGCTCTACTGAGCCCAACAGTATCATTGGATTAGTCCAAATTGTCTTCAGGTTAATGTCTCGTCCCTCAGTGGAGGTTCCTACGATGGTTTTATTTCTCTACCTTGTTTCTATCATCCTATATGCCTTAATTCATGTCACCATGCCTGCCAATGTACCCATGCACCTTCTTTCTATTCACTTGTACGCCCAATGGACATGCACCTTCTTTCTATTTCCTTGTGTGTCCACTACCCATTCTTCGCTTGCCATGCATTGCCTTGGTGGTGATGGCAGGTTCAATGTCTTGAGATGGTGATATGGAATGTCCTCGGTGCACCCTAACCCATCCGTGTGGCCAAAGATTCTTTTTCCATGCTTGTGGATTTACTTTTTGTGAGGTGAACTGTTCTAATGTTATTGGAATGGGACCTCAGTGCTTTTAGTACATGTTTGTTTTATCTGCATGTTTTCACCAAGACTGTAAATGCATGGTGTAACGCTCCAACATGGCCTTGGCCATGGTTTTCACTTTGATTCAAAGCAGTTTGACCTGCGTGCCCACCCTTAGCAATTCTAAGGCATTCAACATGTAGACCAGTTCTTATGCTTACAAATTCAAGCAACAACTCTCAAGATGGCACACGTGATGGTTGAGCTACTTTCAGCCATTGTGGAATGTCTTCATGATTTTGATGGTTAAAATGCCAGTGGTTGAGCTACTTGTAGATGTTTTAAACTTTTAAACTGTGTTATGTGCACCCTGTATCTAGTATTCTATTGTTGTGGGCAACAATAAAAATTTAAAAATCCCCAATGCAGATCTTTTGTCATTATGGCTAATGTCATTGGTGACATGTGGAGAAGAGGATGAAGTTGTTATAACTCATGGTGCCATGTGCAATCCATAGACAAGGTTTCTCATAAAATTGGTGACCTCTTGTTTGGGGCTATATTTAATTCAAGGAATGGGCCATAATGGACTTGAAAGAATAACGTAGCAATGTCCCATGCTATTGAAGGTCGTAGAATATGACTGAGTTTCTCTTGTGCAGGGTGAGAAGATTTTTCCTTGTCTTCTTGTACCCTGCATATATATATATATATATTTATATATATATCCAAGAAGGATTCTCCTCTCTCTCTCTCTCTCTGTCTGAATTCTCTATTTGCCAGAACTTATTGATTATGGCAGGTTATAACAAATGATGTAACTTGGCCATGCAGTCATGGACAGAGGATCCACTAAAGGACTGTCAAACCAAGCAGCAAAATTAGACAACTCATTACATGGCAACAAACTCAAGCCAATAAAATTATCTTTATTGATTCATATCAAGAATGAATAACGATCTGCTGCAATGAGCTTCCAACATGCTAAGCCCAACCATTTGATAACAAGAATTTGATAGGTATCATAACAAAATTCTATATCCATACTCTTGTCCCTCTTTTCTCTCTTGCCTTCATGTTTTTTCCAAATGATTTAAGAGTGACTGTATATCACCCTCAAGCCTTGTGAATGATGTCAGCTGACTTCAAGGGTGCACAAGGGCCAATATCTTAATGAAACATGTAGTTGGCCCAAACTTGCATATATACAGACGCGGATACAAATACAGGTACAGTATCAGATATGGATATGACCATTTTTTAGACCCCCAGAATGGATACAGTTGGATATGACATTCATAGAAAGCATACATATTTTGCACAATTTTCTAAGTTTGTACAGGATATTTTCATTACTTTAAAAGCAACAAAGACATGTATTTGCTACATAGATAATTATAAGTTGATTTAAATATTACAATATTAAAACAATGATAGAGTCAAGCTGCAAGATAATCCAAAAAAATGGGTAGCTGAAATAAATAAAAAATATTTTATTCGTCTTCCTAATTTGGTGTAGGTTTTTGTTTGTACTAACGGAAAATAGTTGCACGATTAAAATTTGTTTTTAATTAAGGATGATATTTGTCAAACTTAAAAAACTTAGATCACATAGCATTTGTCATAGTCGGCAAATTATGGATTTTTTGGCATGTGCTGATAGAGACTCTGATGTGTATCCATGCCATATCGTATCTGTATCTGGTACGGATATGGGTGCAGGGATACACATGCCCAAGGAGGGGCAAGGGAAATTCCAGTGGCTCTGAGTTGGCCAAATTTGTAGGAAGAATCCCTGAAATTGAATGTATAAATGTTGATACCATGTGGTGAACACTTAAGAAGCGCCCTTGAGTCTAATGTATCATGTGACAATTCCTTTGTTGCAGCAAACTTTTAAAAGCTACTATAACTTATGAACAGTGAAAATGAGTGTTAGTTTGTTAAAAACTTTAAACCAAATGAGGCTCAAACCAAATTATGAGATTTTGGTTATTAGAATCTTCTCAGAAGTGAAGGACCCATTAACCTATCATGTTCCTTGATTTGAGTAGTATATTTTAGGATAAGAGGGGGTTTTCTGAGATTGTTCAGTCTGATTCAGCAAACTTCAAAATGGTTTAAAATGTTATCAAGGACAAAATGGGGAAAAAGTTCTAAATAATGCTTTTGATTATTTTCTAGTGTCCACCATCCATTGAGGATGGGGGGCAAAGGGCCTAAGTTTGGGGAAGGTCACAGAACAGCATAGGGGGTATCAGGGGGGGTTCTGATATGCATATAGTACTGAAAAAATTAGTTGTGAAAAGACGTGTAAGAAATACATTGCAAATGAATCTTTGGCGAATTAGTAAAATAGCAAAATTGCAAGTACAAAAATATGAATTGTATGTGTCAAATATGACCACCGATGATAAATGATATTTTATGGACAGTGTTATTGTCATTCACCAATGGTTATATGAAACCCTTACACATTAAAATTAACCATATATGAAAATGGAATTGAATAATGAATTGTTGGATAAATGTGACACTAGCACCACATGAATTGCAAACGTGAAAGTACCATAGTTCCAAGAATCACGGCGATTCATGCGATTCACGCGATTCGGCGATTCGATTCAAGCCAAACGATTTTTTGTGAATCGGTGAATCGAATCAGCGATAAAGGGTTTATGAAATAAGTTACTCACTAAATTTCAAGGGTTTTTTAAATTTTCCGATTCATGGCCGATTCACGATTTGATTCGGCCTTGCCGATTTCGATCCGATTCCAATTCTTGTTACTTTGCGTGAAACAACATAAAAACCACAGTTTTTTTTTAGGGTTGACAGGATAATATGACTTCAGTAATAATGTATGTAATAGCAGCTACAAACCCTCACAAATTTTCTATATTAGTTTTGCAACTGATCTGAAAATGTCCTTCAATTAGCCAAAACTATATGTATGTATCTGATTTGCTTGCAATATATCAAAAAAGAGAAATTTTTTAAAAATATGCTTTTTAAATGTCTAGGGACAGGAGACTTTCAGAAGTTGCCAAGATGCTCACTGGACTCCTGAGCATGTTGAGACTCCTAGGTGTCGCCGAGATGTCTCAGGTACTCCCCATCCCCACGTGCTCGAGACATCCTTGTCCCAGAAATGCAGGGCTCGGTGGGGTGAACATGTCCGTGTGTTCCATTGTTGTTTTCCAGGTCTTCAAGTAATGTTTTTGAGAAATGTCCTGTTCTTCATTAGATTTCTCAAGGCTACGTGCATGTATCTTGCCAAGGCTACGTGTGTGTAAAAGAGGAGTCAATGTTCAAAAAAAAGAGTGAGTTTTAATAGAAAATTCAGTCACTTTAGGGTTTCTTATTGCTTTGGGTCTCTCCTCTTGGTTTTACAATTTTCCAAGGACAGCAAAGAGTATAAATGGATTTATGATGGACTTGGGGAAAGGGAATATTGTTTTTTTATGATCTTGTTTTCACTTGATGGGGGAGATATGCATGCCATGTATACAGTTTCCTGTTGCCTCTCTCAATGCTTTGGACAGCTTGACAAGTTTATGATGAGAAGAAGTCATGTAAACTGGTTTGAAGAGTCTTGAAGACCACAAAGTGACAGATTGTTACTTGGCTTTGAAGGTCTAGAATGCCCAAAATACCAAAGCAGCAGCTGTGTTAGTTACTATCGATGAAATAGGATCGCTTAATCTGTTCTGTAACTTGTAAGAGCACTTCTGGATATTTTATGTGTTTTCCAAGTTACTATATGAATGAATATATATGATGATATAAAGAGGCATGCCTCTTGAAGAGACATGTCTCTTTAATACATTAACTTACATTAGTTATAGTTATAACACAATTAATATACCCTCAATATATTATAATGATTATATAAAAAGATATATATATATATATATATATATATATATATATATATATATATATATATATATATATATATATATATATATATATATATATATATATATATATATATGTTAATTATTCCATATAATATTTGTCATATATTACATATCTCGTATATATAATATAATTTATCCGACAAAATTATAACATTAACACTCCCTCTTAATGAAGAAGGATAAAACAAATAGATATGACACCACAGGTAATATTTCAAAAATTATACATATAGGAAACCTTTGATCATAAGATTTCAAGTATATGATATCATATAAGTATTGGCCTATCAGAATATCAACATATGATATTCACCAATTATTATTTGATATCATATTAGGTAACATGAGCATTGGCCTATCAGAACATCAATCAAATGATATTCACCAAGTACTCTGAGTAATGGCCTATCAAAACATCAACAAAAAGATATTCACCAAGTACTCAATGTAGTAATGGCCTATCAAAATATCAACGCAAGATATTCACCAAGTACCTAAAATATATCTATACAAACAACTCGTAGATAGTTAAATTAATAACATCTAATGCCTAGTTGTTGATTTATAAGATAAAGCCTTTCATGATTTATTTCAACATTTATTTCAACAACATTTCATCATGACAGAAGTTATCGTAAGGTCGTCACCTTTCAATAACTTCTCCTAATACAAGTGATAATCATTTAGAAGTCGTCACTTATTCATGATGTACACAGGGGACAAGCTCATATTTGCATGACATCAAAAGTTTGCATGAAATCTCCATGAATACTGTCATGTGGTGTTGTCACAACATTCACCATAAAACATATCAGAGAATAAGTTTTCTCCCTCATCATTTGATATCAACTTTTCTGACCTCTTAGCACAATGTTCTCCCCGATGAAGTGTTAGACTTCCTCTGAATCTGTTATCATCCTTCTAACCTCTTGGTAGCAAGTCATGTCATGCTTCCCTAGTTCAATGGGTATCCTGATAGCATAAGGCCTTCCAACCTACATACATGAGACTTTATCCCATGAATCATAGTCCTTTAGCTATTATAGTTTCTGACTAGTGAAGAATCCATCAACAAGATCTACTCCTAAACCAAGATCATCAAAAGTTTGATTGAAGCATTTATTTTCTGCTCACTCTCTTTCTCCTAGGCTACCTCTAATGAACTGTTAGACTCCCTCTCATAATCATAATCATCAAGCATATTTTCTTCAAAAGCCTCACATTATTCAACATAATCATAAGATGATTAATGAATCACAGCTTCTTTGGAGCTACTATCATAAGATTGAGTTTGTATAATATTGGGAGCATGCCTAATGTTCCAATCTTCTTTCCTGCAAGGACATCCTCAGAGACAAAGGAAAAGATTAAGGCAAATAACTCTTATAGTATGCATAATACTACAATTAAAAAAAAAGGCTATAATGAGCAGATAAATTTAAAACTCAAGGATAAGAAATACTTATCTGCACATCAAGGTCCATTAATGCAGAAATTTCATTGTTAGATTATATGAGAATCGAACATCTCTCTTCTAAAGATGGTTTAAGTGGCGATGTAACATTGATTATTATTCCCCCCCCGGCAATGTAAAATTCTCACTCTTATATCGTTGACCAATTTCGCATCACATAAATTATGGAAAACCTTTGCAATCTGCTGAGACTCCAAATAATATCTATGAATTCATTATCAAAGAAGCTTCATTGATCGGTTACAGTTAAGATCAAATTACTTGATGTTATATGATGTTATCAATTAATAATATATTTTTCATATGATCATTCCTCCTTATTGCTCTAGAAAATTTCTTCTTAAACATCATAAGTTGATGTTCTAATGTTCCTATGAACTCATTATCAAGGAGTCTTCAATGACTGGTTGCGCTTGGGGCCCCCTTTAGTGATGTTGGTATGCTGTTAATAATGCTTAACATTATTTGTTTCATATAGCCATTTATTTCTCCAAAAGGATATATTGCTAAAACAGTCTCTCTAAAGTCATTCTGACATACCAATTGTATATGACATGTCCTTTATAGAATAGTTCTCGCATTCAATATTTACTTAATAAACATATATATCATGAAATACCCTTCATACGGGATTATTCACTGGCATGATGAATATTAAGATTTTGCCCTTATAAGCAATTCCAGTCAAAGGAATGATCATTTTCATTCGTAAGTCTCCCATGAAATTCATTCTACACCATCCCTAACTTGGAATATAAATTATTAAACAGTGGGTCTTACCTTTTATCCTTCAAAATGTTCGAGAAGTGATTTTACTTTGGCTTTCAAATATCATCTTTCATTATCTTCATGTGTAAAACTACTGATTGTGTCTTCAATTATATTTCCTATTTACATTCATACTGTGAAACCACTTACACGCTAATTTTTATTCCTAAGACTTCTCAATATACCTTCATGGTGGCCCATAAGTATAATCTTCGATGATTATAACTCCATATCCTCCCATTCAAAGGTTTGCATCTCAAACACAATCATTTCAACATTTTGCAATGGTTACTGTAACTTGAGATTATAATATCGCTGCATCATTATGATAAAGTATCTGATTTGGAATCATCAGCATGACTAAGCATCCACAACCTTCAGTTTGACTTTGATTATGAATGGTTATGACTCCGTTGATTCTGTGATTATCCCCCATTGTTTCTTGAAAACGTCTATCTCTTGTTTCATCATGTTTCTTGTTTCTTGAAAATGATATCCCTATTCAGCTTGTATCAATTCTGACATGTGTCAGTTCCATGTATTAACACGATGTACTAGTGCAGATTCTCTGAAATTTCTTTGCATTTTAGACTTCTTAGATGATTTCTTGCCTATAAAGATCTGACTGCCTTCTGGGCTCTATATCTTCTGCTTATGTATACGCGCCACTGGATTGATGCCATCTCTCATTCTTGAGTGCTGAATTTGGAGACAACTCCCACCTGATGTGATCACTATCTTTAATGACCATAGCAGGGATAAAATCTGATGGCGACAGTGAAGGCAGAAGTCATGTTTAATCTCTGGTGCTGACATGCATCAGTTGAGGTGGGAGATGGAAACCTAGTACATATGAAAGGCAGAGGTTGGGCTTCCAATTTTAGAAATCATTTGTTACTGTCTAAATATTCCAACTCACATATTCTGACTCTCTTGTTCATCTCTCCATTTTTAATTTACTCGCATAATCATTTTACTTATTGAAGATTCCATTTTATTTCAGGCTCTATCCATTGTTATGCTCATTGAATGTTTGACAAGGGCTAATGCAATATTTGGTTCACAACATGCGAAGAATAGCCAGATCTTTGAGTCCATTCATTTATCAAGAGAGCCTGATTCTAATTGTTGTGCTTTGTCAGTTTTTCTGTTGTGTTTAACCTCGTTTATTAACACAAATTTTGTCTTTGACAGTCACAGGATAATAAAGTTTGGTATTTGCAATTTTCAGATGACAGGAAGTCAGCATCAAAAATTGCACTATAATGGTAGAAACTATAACTTAACTCCCTATTTATTATTTTCTGCAAATCTAATAACATTGTCATGCATTCCTGCAATCCATCATCTCAATGGTGGTTTAGAGTGGGCACCTATATGGAGCAACTTCCTGGCTGATGAACTCATCGACAACAGTAATTCTAGTTTCTATTAGGTTGCCCATTACAGAAACACACACGACTCTGACTTGTGTCCTTATATATTGCTGAGACACATGGAAAGCGTGCTGGCAGGTTGGAATAAATTCCAAACAAAATTCTGTTCAGCATCGTAACATTCAAATACATCTACCGAACTGATGTAATGATACCAAGCTTAACAACAACCAACAGAACCATTTCTATGGATACCAAACTTTATATTAAGACGTGAACTGTTTTTAATCAGCAGGTTTTATTCTCATTCCAACCACATCCAAACTTTCTTTCTTTTTTTCAGGATCATCTGCAATTTTTACAATACTCAAGCTGGCTGATTTGAAGGATTTGTAATTTGATGACAATAATCAGAAGCACTTCTCCATTTCATGACATCCATGGCCACCATCTGTATATGTATATCTATATATATATATTATCAAAGTGCATATGAGATTTGATGATTTCAAATCAGTAGCCATTCACAAAAAATGTTTGGATTAGCTGTCCAGTCGCAAATTATTCTCAGCTATACAAAATATATCCCGATCATATTTTCCGAATACCACAATCTCCACTAATCAATGGCCATCAAATATAAAGAAAATCTCCTCTGTTATTAGCAGTGATCTTCAAGAATGGTTGTTTTAATGATTTTCCTTTTTAGCAGTTGCTGTATTTACATTAACCGAGAAAGCCACTACTTCCCTGTCAAGAACCCTTGATTTCTTTACATTTCTATTTGTCAACAGTATGACGAACTTTATTCCTTCCATATGCTGTTAAATTCATTGTGTCAACCATATATGAGCATTATGTCTAGAAGATGTCTCTCCGTCCCTATGTGTCCTTTCCAGCAAGAGAATGGTGCCAACACAGCCGACTGAACTTGTTCAACAAAAGAGCAATGCACACCCCGATGTAACTCTGCATTTGTAGTGATGACAATGCCCTTTGATTAAGTTAGTTTTGAACGATTGCCAAAGTACAGAAAGTAATAATTTAGTTTTGAATGATTGCCCAAGTACAGAAAGTAATAATAATGTGCAGAGGATTCCAAAGAAAGTGTGGTATGCCGTGTCGTTGAGATTGAAATTCGACATAAACTTGGTTGGAATTTATATTAATAGATTTCATTCGGCTGACAAGATACGACATATGTAACTTCCAAGTTGTCATTGTTTAAAGATTGAATAGTATCTAAATAATCTTCAGCCTGCAGCTAGATAAATTAGAGATTGGAGTTGATTTAGATCTCTCCCTATCCGATATTAACAACGCCTACATTCTATTTCTTCTATCTGAGTATTCAGGTCTTTAGGATCTTCCTTAAGCGGTAAAGTTTTCTTCAAAGGAACCTGGCTCTGATACCATGTTGATGAAATAGGATCGATTAATCTGTTTTGTAACTTGTAATAGCACTTCTGGATATTTTATGTGTTTTCCAAGTTACTATACGAATGAATATATATGATGATATAAAGAGACATGTCTCTTTAATACATTAACTTACATTAGTTATAGTTATAACACAATTAAAATACCCTCAATATATTATAATGAGAATATATATATATATATATATATATCACTCTTAATATAAGTTAATTATTCCATATATAATATTTGTCATATATTATATATCTCATATATATAATATAAATTATCCAACAGAATTATAACATTAACAGTTACAGACAACAAAGTCAGTCTCTTATAACACCATGGATTCACCTGATGAGGATAACACAGCAGCAGAATATTTGGGAAAGATTACAATTCCATCGACTCTAATTGAAAACAGCTCAGATGATAACTTGAAGAAAGTTCTGAGCAATGGGGAAATGGTAACTATTAATTTTGACTGGAGGAAGTCCCTTCCATACCCTCATGACTGCATCAAGTATGAATTTTGGACAAACAACAATGATGAATGTGGGCCAAAATATGAAGGTCGAGTTTATTTTGTAAAGAATTTTAAAGGAGTGGCACAGATGCTTGAGAAAGGGGGTTATACTTTGTTAATTTGTTTACTCCTCACTACATGATATGGTACTGCCCAGATCCTTTGTTTTGACCAAGCAATGTAAATCCCAATGCATCAATCATGGAAAGTCATGTGCCCCTGATCCAGAAAATGACTTGAGCCAAGGTTACGAAGGTAAAAATGTGGTAATTGAAAACCTGAGCCAATTGTGTGTCTTTAAAGTTGCTACAGACAATAGAAATCTGTGGGTTTGGAGGCATCATGTCACTGACTTCCACAATATATGTTCAATGTAGCAGAACAAAATATAACAAGAAATGTACAGAGAAAATTATCAACCCTTTAGAACTGGATAGTTACAAAATCAAGGATTGTGTGAGTTAAAAACTCAGTGATTGCGTGGGAGATCCCAAAGCAGATACAGAGAACATTTTTTTGAAATCAGAGCAAGATGTTTAGGTTGGACATGGTTCTCAAGGGATTTCACAACATTGTCCACTCGAGTCATTAACATACATTATAGAGTAAGTTGGATAAAAATGCTGTCATGAAAGCAATTTGTGCAGGCTTGAAGAAACCACTAAGCCAGTAGCTTGGTTGAGTTAAGGTCAGCTCCCCTTCAATGAATATAGACAGAAGTGTGTGAAAAATAATGGTGGGTGCTGGTAAGATACAAAGGCAAATATCACTGCTTGTAAGGTACATTTCAGGGTGGAGTATGCGAGTACCATATTGTTGATGGTATGGAATTTCAGGGTGATGGATACAGTGATTGTGAAGCTTCTGTAAAAGGACAATGAAAGATTGATTACGATGGTTGCTGCCATGAAACAAAGAATGACGAGACATATTCTTCTTGTCATAATCACATTCTAAAGCGTGCCAACATCCTCCTGGATTTGGTATTAAGAAAAGTGAAGCCATTGATGAATGCACAGAAAGATTAGTATGCCAAAGCGCAGACTGCTGCTGCAAGAGTACATGGGGTAGCTATGACTGCAATTGTGAAGCTGTTCATCTGTACATAAGAGAGCATGAAACATGTATAAGTATGCTGTCAGCCCTATGAATATTTGGATGGACTGCTGTATTGGTTATTTTATTAGCTTTGGGTGCCACTTTCATTCATACATGGATTCAAAAATAGGTGCAATCATGGCACAGTACATGCAATCGGATGGCCAAGAAAATGTCCCAATACAGCTCCTTCGGATGCATTATAAATTGGGAAGTCAAAGTTGCTGCATGTTTGTCAAAAACAGTTTTCCTTTGGTGTTTTCTTAACTTTTGCTTTCAAAAGAAATCCTTAGATTTGGTGAGCATAATGTGGAAATATGTATAAAGAGTGGTAAGTTCAGACTTTTCCAACTTGATGGCCAACAGATGAAACTTTCACTCAATCATTCTCTGAAGCTGTTCGATCATATGTGCATCAGTCTTGGAGCAATTATGAGTGGTTAGATATATGTTGAAGATAAGTTTTACCAACCCTCATCCATATGTCACCAAAGCATTCTTTTCAGCAATCAAAGAAGATGGAGACTTTTCCCAGCGCTCAAAAAAAAGGTGGCTTAGCAACCAAGATTGATGATTGCGAAGCTTTAGGAGGCTGTTGTAGCAATATACTATACCACAGTCTCTCTTTTGGGCACTCAGCTTCTTTTAGCCAAGACCTGTAGCTGACACTAGCTCCTGTCTCAGCAGAGTATTGTTTAGTAACACACAGACCAGTCATTTTTTATTGAGAATAGTGACGATTTGCGATTTACATCTTTTCAAAGCAACAGTACGACATCTTCAAACGGTTACTGCTGTTATAGCAATTTTTTTCAATAAAATTCTGTGGATTTGCTTTCGCATCCCTCTGTTTTTTGTGTGTATCATGATTATGGATGACCTTTTCTTATGATTTTCATAAATCTTTAAGTTTTTTGGTCTCATCCCAGCAACTTGAACAGAAGACACATATTTTGCAGGTTGTAAGATGTGCAATGAACATGAATGGTCCAATTTTGTGCAAAATTATGTCTTCCTTCTCCAAACTGTGAAAACTTAAGTCCCCTTATGAAACATTGATGTAGAAAATATGCAAGATAATTCAGCTATGTGAAGAAACAGCTAAGTTTTTGATAATTTGTTAGCAAGAAACAGTAGTATGATACTATGATCCTAATGTTAGTTTGGTACATCACCATAATGTTAGTTTCAGTAGCATTCCCCTCCCTTTCCTCAGAGAATGTAGAGTAGGAAATAGATTAGTTTCAGCTCTCCAAAGCTACAAATAGAGAACCAGCTTTACAACTGGAGATTAATCTCTACCAAACAAATCCCTCACTCTGAGAGATCACCCCATGTTTCATGGAATAGCTGAGTAGAAAACTCAGTGCGGGTACAAATTTGTGTAATAACTGGACCATTGCAGAACCTATATAGCAAACCATGAGGTGATATATACAACTACAGTTAAATACAGCAGGATATGTTTGCACTACATGATGACAAGAAACCTGCGAAAAAGAGCTGAAAGCATAATATTTTTGGTTGATGCAAGTTCACTCTTACACCCTAGGATGTCGTTGTTTCAAACATAAAGGGTTGTTTGAAAAGTGATTCCCTCACTTTTCAATGGCTAGTGGGAAACCAAGATGGTCTACCTCAACCCTAGAAATTCAGCTTGAATCTATTTTTGGCCAATCTTTCAACTTTACCATATACTGCTCTTGCAACCTGTTCTTCGTACTTCCGACCCTACCATCCATAATGTCCTCAACCTCCTATTATGCTTTGACATCCTTTATTGATATTGACTATGTGATGTCCCAGCCTAAATGTTGCAGTGGTGCTGATTCTGGTTTGGTGTCTACCCCACATTGAGACCCACCCACGATCAATCAGCCATGTGTCCACATGGGGATAGTCTTGTGCTGGTACTTTGGTGGCAGAAAACCCCACACAACACTAGTTGATGTCGTTCATTATCAGTCCAAACTTTTGGTATAGTGGATGCCTTGCTTGGTATCAAAGTCAAGGTCTTGAGGTTAAGCCCTTTAGAGCATGATAGGCTATGATGTCCTAGCCTAAATGTTATGGTTGTGCGAGTTCTAGTTGGGTGTATACCCAAAGTTAAGATCCACCCATGATTGGGCAGCCATGTGTCCAGGAAGAGTTGGCCTCTGTTGGCAATATAGTGGGATGAAAATGCCACTCTTGAGTCTTAACGCTAGTGGAAAATATTCACCATCAGTCCAAACTTTTGTTACAGTGGTTGTCTTGCTTAGTATCAGAGTTGAGGTCTCGAGCTCAAGCCTATAGAGTATGATGGGCTATTATGTTCAACCGAAATGCTACAATGGCATGTACCCAAGGTTGAGACCCACCCACAATTGGTCAGACATGTGTCCACAAGGGAGTTGGCATGTACTAGCATGCTGGTGGAATGAAAATTCCCTCTTAATGCTAGTGGGTATCATTCTCCCATCAGTCCAAGAATTTGCCAGAGTGGTTGCCTTGCTTGGTATCAGAGTCAAGTCTCAAGGTTGATCCTTGTGGAGAGTGATGACTTTTTATTTCCCAGCCTAAATGTTGTGGCGGTTCGTATTTCAGTTGGAGGTGTACCCATGGCCATGATCAGACAACCATGTGTCCATGAGGGGGTTGGCCTGTGCTGGAAAATTGGTGAGACAAAAACCCCACTCTTAATGCTAGTGGGTACCATTCCCCATTAATCTAGGATTTTGGCATAGCGGTTGCCTTACTTGGTACCACTGAAATAAACTTCCTAATTACCAACAATATAAACTTGGACAAATAACCAACATACTACAAAAGGACTTGTGATTAAACAATGGTCCAGAACTTATCAAATATGTTGGCATAGTAAAATTTATGATATAGATAGTGCTCTAAGGCTCAAATATTATAATACAAAAATAGATATCAAGTTATGCATAACATGACACAAATTCTATCACAACTTAAAGATTAGCAACATTGTACCATGTATAGACTATTCCCTTCCAGTATTAATCAGACATTTTAATTGACATATCACTGACAAGATGAGCTCTCATGAAACAAATATGAAAAAAGCCTCATACTTGCATCTCCTTTGTATCATACCCTTACCATCTTTAGTGAGTTAGGATGATTGTTTGTTGAAGTGTTGCATTGCAAAGTGCCAGTGATTAGCAAAAGCCAATCTGCATCAAACCCATGTTTAGTAGGAACAATAGGCACCCTTAGCTAGTCTTCACTCCCAGCATATTAGTTATTTTGGTGTACTGTTACTTCTTTCGCCACAATGATGGAACTTCCACCTTGTGTTCATCGGAATCTCACAATTGATAAGCTTCCTACCATCTAGGAGCATGCAACAAGTCTATGATGATCATTGAGCTTTGAGTGCACTACCATCTCCGATAACTACTGCAACGAATCAACCCTATAGGAATTTGTGAACTAGATCATACTGGTGGCTAGCAAAGGAAGAATCACTAAACCTAGCAACTGACAATATAGATAGCAGAGATCTTTGTCCTGCAGCAGTTTGAGATTGTAAATGCCTTGAAAAGCTGCAGCTAACAACATATATACAAAGCAATGGGTTTGTTGAGGCCCAAGGGATTACCACCATATGTTTCTTTAGCGCCTATTTCTAACCAAAAATTTCTTTATTGATTTATTTATTTAATGACCATCCAAACTCCTCCCAGATCCGACCAAATAACTTAATAAAATAAAAATTTCAGATAATCAAAAATTTTAATTATTAAATATCAAGGCCTACTAATAAAGTAATTTTGAAGGTCATCACAAACCTCTCGACCGTTATTGTTTGTCCTCAAGCAATGTCAAGATGGGATGTTAAAAATATCAACTGAAGAATTTCTCAGGATAAGAAGATGAATGTGGAGCAACTTCTAATTAAAATTGACATTTTTGTAATTGAATTTACCAATAGTCAGATTTAGAATAAACAAAAGGAGGCTATAATGTCTCATTGGGATGAAAAAATGATAGGACAGTGGACTGGTCTAAAATTACCCCCCTTTATAGGAGCGGGGGGTGGGCGGGACTTATAAAAACAAACGAGAGATGTGCCAATGGAAATCACCCAAGGAGGGTTGATTTAAACTCAATTTTGACAGAACTTCAAGAGGGAATCCGGGCAGAGCAGGCATTGGTTGTAGTATCCATAACTCAAAAGGCATGGAGATATCAAAGTTAACAAGATATATAGGAATAGAAACTAATAACTAGGCAGAATTAACAGCTTTAGTTGAAGGACTAGAGCTGTGTAAAACTCTTGGTTACAAGAATGTAGAGGTTGAAGGAGATTTTGCACTTATAATAAATGCTATAAGGAAAGGATCCTTCATTAATTGAAGATTGGACTATATTTTATCTAGAGCCCTCTCACCATGTCACACCTTTGACAAGAACAAAGAGCGGATGAATTAGCTACATAGGTATAGAAATACGTCAGACGTAATAAGTCAAAACTTCAATATAGGGACTCCATCTAAATTAGGGATGGTTTAGACTTTTAGAATTTCAATCATAGTTTACATCTCATTATCCCGAGGAAGATTCAGGGGTTTTTCTTTAGATTTGACGCACTGCCTACATCTTGCATCCCAAGACAATATGATTGGATAAACAGATTCGTTGTGGAAGATGGTGTTGGAGCTTAGGAATATGAGTTCGAGGTGAATTTGGAGGTTATGGAATCATCCAATTTGTAGTAGGGTTACATAGGTTTATTACTGTTGTATTTTTATGTGACTAATCTGGCAAAACACCCTTCGATGTGACAAAATGATAATCATGTTGCTTTAGATACGTTTTGTTAGCTAAGGAATTACTTCTTTGCTCTATTAGCTGTATTTTCTAATGATTTAGATGCATATTTGATTTTTGTTTAAGAAAATGCTTTTATCACCTTACATTTTGTTTCTATGCCCTTTCTATATTAATGTTTCGTGACTTTCCAGAGCTGTAACCTTAACATAAGAGCATATAGAGCATCACGCATACTACTATTACCCTAAAGTCCACCCATCAGACTTAGTGGCAGCATTCTTTCCTGTGTGGGTTTGAATAGGTCAAAAGCCAAATCAGACCCACAAGCTGCCACCAAACCTAACAGAATTGATGCTAATGGAACAAGCAATGTTCACCATTGAACCATACTACCTTAAAGGAGAACAGAGAAAACATGTTTGTATAGTTATGATTGTGGAATAAGAATGTGATCCATGCCAAAAACCAAGGGAGGTGAAAAGAATGCAACCTGTAGAGTCCCAATTTTAGCTCACCATGGTTTGTGGGTTGGTCTAGCCTATCGTTGGCCCTTATAGACTACAGCCAATTCCCATCCCAAAGGACAAGATTGTTCAGGATTTCTCTTTGTTTGATTCAGTTTGACACACTTACTATTTATTGTAAGTGTCTATTTTAGGGAAGTAAGGATTTCTATTAATAGAAGAGCTCTTGAACAGGCTATATTGCAATGTGAGCACCAACACTTTTGTCTTGAGCAATTATTCTGAGACTAGCTATTTATAGTAAGTCATATATGCGTAGTTACTATTTTTGGCAGGGGTACCTTGTCATGGCATATGCAATAGTCCTCTTGACCTCCAGTTGACTCAGTGGTTTTAAATTCAATGGCACAAGCTCATGTTATTAAATTATTAATAAAGCAAACTTTATTAATAATTATTAATTTATTATAAAGTCAAATAATAAAATAATAGAGTAAATGGGGCCAAGTTGTGTAATTGCTAACATTTAATGACATGATTCAAAAATGCTCCCGTTTAATGATATAAACAAAGGTCAATGCCATTTGTAAAAAAAAAATTATAATGTAAAAAGCAAATGCCAAAAATCAAACCAAGTGAACTATAGTACAAAAGCCTCCTCCAGGAAATCAATTTCCTTATGTGATGATTGTTTTTAACTTGGTTTTGATTTTGTTGTAAGGAATTGTGAAGAGACCACGGTTTTTGCAATTTATCTGCATTGGAGGGCAAAAATTCTTCAATATTTTCAGCAATTTGAAATGGTGAAAGGTCTGTTGAATTTTGCATACAAATGATGGCTCCATCCAGGAGACACAATTGTGCTTCAATTCAATGTTCAGGGAGTTTATTGAATAATGGTAGATAACTGTTATTAGCAACCAGTGATAAAGAAGCGCAGCATTTGGACATAGTTTGTGAGGTTTTTGAAGCAGCTGACTCATATATACAATTTGCGTGAGCCTTTTAGGCATGGCATTAGGGCTCTTGATCTGATCACTTGGCACTTTCGATTAAAATTCACCTCTTGATTTGGGCAGCTGGGAAAGTATTATCAATGAATGGTGATTTTGAAGCATTCCACAAAATTCCCTGGATGCTGCTAATAGGAGCAATAATGGTAGGGGCAGCCAAACTTCTGATATCCAGTTTCTTGTTTTGCTGATATATATTTTAGTTAACTTCTATATTCTGAATTGTAAAAGTTAAAGCAACAAGCATACTGAATGTAAATAATATGGATATAGTATACAGCAAGACATTGTCACTACCCCCATTTCGCAATTGCATTTAAAACGGGAGTATGACTACTTTAGTACAGGATTTCCAGTTTCCTTGTACTTCCTAGTTTGATGTTTCGAAGATGTATCCATGAACTCTATGCTTTGATAGATGTATCAGCTTGTTAAACTATTTTAAAATAAGAAAAGAATTCCAGCAAACTCCTACATGCAGCATCTAGTAGTCAGGTTCCTTTAATTGCTGCAAGTACAGTTTCAATATCAATAATTGCATTTGTATGTCAATTATTATTTATCAATGAAATAAGATGTTTCTGTTCCAATCGTTAGTATTTGGAGTTTGCTCTATGCATTGCCAGTTATTTTCAAAAACTCATAAAAAGCATCAAACTTCAAAATAGAAAAGAATATACAAAACAGTGTGAAAACTTCAAAAAACTGGTCAAATGTTTGAGAGGATAGAGATTGAGCAAGCAGGATCATCACACAACCCATGCTTACCCCCACACAGCATTTAAGGAAATTTGTTATCTAAAAATTTAGCTTAGTAAACAGAAAAAAATGCGGTCCAAAAGGATTTGAGGAGGATAAAGAACTTCTTACGATCTTTGGGATGGGTGTAGGAAAGCAAAGTTGAGGGACTGGTAGACCATGAAAATCCTTTTTGGTTTGTTGGCCGTGTCTTGTCCTCTATGGTTGTGAGGTTTGAGGAAGTAGCCCATCAGACCACAAATAGAGACAGTAAGAGAGAGTTCAAAAACATCTAATCACTACCAGTTTCAAAGACAAATCAATGGAATCTACGTTTTGCCATTGTTTGACAATACAATCAGACTGAAAACTTAAAAATCTCCATAAATGTATGAAATGGCATCATTTTATCATTATATTTTTATTCCTATTAAAAATTTATCACTTTTAGTTTGTACCAAGCAATGCATTGCGGCCCTATGAATAAAAAAGGTAGAAAACATGCATAAGCATTGCTAGCCCAAAATAGTTTTGCAAGAGGAATTAATGCATAGGAAGAAGACTTGGAGGAAGCAAAACAGAAGATGGACATATAGAACATTAATTTGTAAGAATATTATGAACTAAAAAGGAGAAAGAAAGTGGTTGTTACAAAAATTGAGAATTGTCATGTGGATAACACAGATTACACAAAAAAATGCACTTTCTTAAAGGAGTTGGTATTAGAAAAATTCAGGACGATCATGTGACCAATGCAGATTTGACAAAAAAGTGCTCTATGTCGAAGAATTAACCCCACATGGAAAAATGAGGAAAATGTCTAGTTGAAACCTGCAATTAAAGGATATCAATTCTCTCTAGAAACCCCCAGATACTAGTGCTGATGCATTCTGGTTCTCAGATGGATGCCTTTGGATTCTCCCCGGATGCACCTAGGAAGCGCCACCCAGGCCTGTGGACTCTTGCAGAGACGCCTTTTGGGGCATCCTGTTGGTCCATGGATTCCCCTGAACTGTAAGGCTTTGATTATGAGGGCTTCACCTTATAATTTGAGGTTACCCATGTAAAGAGTTCTATTTCTGGCCAAGCCAAATGGCATGCCACAAATTCTTCTCTTAGGTTTGGAGATACTTTTCTAAGAATGTATATGTGATGGCTGCGGAGAATTCAACATGCTGTAATGTCTGTATGTAACTTTGTGCATTTTATTTAATCTTTTCTATTTCTTGGCAACAATCTTTGACCATGTTGCGGAGTTCTGGAGTTGTTGATTTAAATATTTCTACTGTCTAGTCAAAAGCAAGTCCTGAGGCCAGATCAAGAAAGTTACAAGTTGACTGTATACCTGGGCAGTCAAGTTTACCCAAATGAACTGTGTTATCATTGTTTGGAGATGCAGGAAGGCATCCCAACCGTCTGATCAAAAATAGACTTTCTATCTGATTTATGCATGTCAGGTGTAGTTTTCAAATGTTATTTCTGAATGTTTTGAGCTGTCCCAACAATTCTAATTGTGGAGCTTTCCATTCCAAGGTGAGGAATTGTCTTTTGCCGCTAACCCATTACTTGTGAAAAGATGTGGCTGAAGTCTTTGTCCTTCAAAATGTATTAATGCCCAGGCTTGTTGGGCTTTTAAGGCCTAGTTTAGGTAGCTGAGGTACTTGAACTTTTTGATTCCAAGCCCACAACCAAATGATTTAGTTTTTTATATTTCTTGCATTTCTTTGTATATTGTATATATCCAAACACATCCAAAATCTAATAATAAAAATAAAAATCTTGTATCCGCATCTGCATTGGCAACTTAAAATAAAAGATTAAACTTTTAATCATGCACTTGATACTTGATACCAGGTTCTCATCATCTTAGATGCAAAACAAATAGATGGACAGGCCCGAGGAAGTGTGGGAAAATGAACTTATCTTTTATAGTAAAGGAATAGTTGAAATCAAATGACACTTCATCAATGACTGTGCAGCTTATATCAGTTTGAAAACAACTTGAAGATGGACAATTTGATCAATAACTGCTGTTTGTAAGGATATTCATATTTAGTTTGAAAACAACTTAAAGATGGACAGTTTGAAAGCCATTTGAGGAGACAATATTTCACAAAAAAATGATATTCGTAATGAAAAGAGCTGGCATCCAAAGAAAATTGACTTTGTGTTAACGATAATAGATTTCCTTAATTGTTGCTTCTAGATTGTGTGTACATTTTTGCATTGACTTTGTGTCTTTTGAATCCCTTCAAAAGCTGTCTCATTAGATTATTTTCATGCTTACCCCACATGGACTTCAAAGCCTCCCAAATAACTAAATTTAATCTGGAATAAACACAAATAGAGAATAACTGCCAAGCCCGTTGCATAGGAAAAGACCAAAAACAAAATCAAGCTCAAAAATTACTCTTTATCAGCAATGTGAACAGCAGCTACCAAATCAACCTGCAGAGAAATGAAACCATATTAGGGGTCCTAACAAATTTCAGATATTATTATTCCAAATATACAACAACCGAAACGAAATTATATTTTCACAATGAACTGAAACGGCGAATTACGTTTTCAAATATGAAAATCAAACTGATTTACACAAGAATGATGATTCTTTCACCTGGACTCCGGGCTGCAGAATCGACCACGGAAATTTTTTGCGGTACCTAACAACGGCAGTCTGCAAATCGTCTCCGTCGACTTCATTTTTACGGACCCTTGTAAAATCTGCTATAGAATCAAATTTTGGAATCTCTCCGATGTAAGTATATATTCCATTTTTATCTTCAGTTGATTCAAACCAATTCCAGAATGCTTTTACCACAGGCAATTTACGGCCTAAATTTCTATCCTTGCTCAGACGCAGGCAACTATTCTTTGCATTGAAATACTTATTGCTCTTGTTTGATGATTTTGCGCAGCGGCAGGTCAGGGGGTCGAGTCCCAGCGAATTCACAGAATGCTTGTTAATCAGCAGCAAGCTTGCATTGAAGCTAACTATGCAGGTCATCTTCAAGCGCTTTTCTGCTTATTCGTGTAAATCGCTATGCACATCCTGGCATTTGCAGGACTCGTAAAATATCTTCGCTTCTGCCATTTTTTTTGGTTTGTTTAATTGTTTTTAAGCATACTCTTGTTTTGCTCTTGAGTGAAACGCCATTATCCTGAAATAGAATTATTGTGGCCATGATTATTATACCGGATCAATTTTCCTATGGGAAGGGAAAGGGAATTACTTTCATTTATGCAAATGAGTTTTATTAGTGTTCTAAACTGGTGTTAATTTGTGTTCTAATTCGGTGTATATATTTTTTGAGGATTCAAATTTGTGGTTATTAGTTTTTGTGGTAGGAATTATAAGCAAGAACATTTTTAATTGGCAATTAAAATATACTAGTACTTGCATCTTTGAAGGGTGTAAGGTTTACGTTGATAGTGTTATATATATCATATAGTATTTTGTGTTGGAACATTTGATGGGATAATGTCATCTTTATTATTTTATATATGCAAAATTGTTTTTGATAAGAGAAACAGGTTTTACAGGGATTCTGAAATCCAAAAGTCATTACATATCAAAGGGCTGAAAATAAGCAACAAAAGCCCAGCATCATAATTACGGCCAACCAAAAGGCCAGAATGAAAGACAGGCAAAAAGTCAAAAAACAATAACCTATAGAAGCCTAAAAAACCAAAAGATAGATAATGATAGTCCTTTGCTTACTCCTTCGCCTTTTTTTCAAACTCCTGCATTGTTTCCGCTGCTTCATAGGCTTTTTGAATCTCCCCAGCCATCTGCTCCTAGTTGTTCTGACCGGTCCAATCCAAGTGGTTGAAGGTAATGTCTATAGTAGTGTCCTCATCCATCCTATCTTCGGCTCTGTCCTTTTCCTCATTTTCCTCCAAAAAGCCCCTAGCTTTTAGCTTTCCAGCTAGAGAAGAAATGTTATCATTTAGAGAATTCAGAATAGAGATCATCTGGTTTGTCATGCTATGATTGTAATTCTCCAAATTCTACACCCTTTCTTCAACCAACCTAAGACCATCCCTCTAATATGTCAATTTCCCATGCTCAAGCTTCTTTCCTTGGCTCTCCAACTAACCCATTCTTTCTTTAACCTCCTCCAGTTCATGGTAAAGCTATTTAATTGACTTGAAATTGTCAATCATGTTATTTCTCGCAATGTTATTAAGCAAGTTCATGTCAACTTCTCTCGCATTATCAGTGATAGCCACCAGCGTCAGATCAATGAGTTCCTCCATCTGGAGCTTTCCCTCTTTTCTTTCAAGGATTTAGGGATTCATGACTTCTCTCACAATTCCCATCTTTGAGATTCTGACATTAAAAATTTTCCAGGCCATGTGCTTATCTTTTATAAGCACCTCTCCACTCTCATCCTTCGTCTTCTCCTTTTCATGTTCCTGAGGGGGAGTAGGGGAAGGAGGAAGGGCAAAAATCTTCAGACTAGAATCTATTTTCCCCTCTGAGGGAATGTCGTCCTCTTTAGTCCTCCTCTATTTCTTTTTGGGGTTTGCAACTGGCTCCTCCCTATTGCCATCCTCCTCCTCATTCTCTTCATTAGTGTCCATGTCTTTTCTTTCCTCATTATACTCTTCATCTTCCTAACTAGCAATTTTGAGCCCATGTCCCCTTGGACTTTTCCTGCACGAGGCTTTAGTTGAGGTAGGCAAAATCTTAGCCTTTTCCTTGGCCTTCTTACCAGATGAGAGATAATCTTCCTCCTCCTCTGAGATTATACTTTGAACATCTTCTATATCAGATGAGAAGTTAGAGCTCCCCATCTCCTCAGAGGCAGCCACTACATGGGTGAGGGTTTTACTTCTAGATTAAACCTTGAAATTCTCATAAATCAAGAGCACTAAACCCTCATGTAGGGTCAGGTTAGAGGTAGGTTTTTTCTTATGCCCAGAAATATTCTTATGCATGGAAGTATATAAATAAAAAGGAAAAGAAACCTTAACCCCATAACGAAAATGATTTAGCAAAACAAAATGATGGGTTCTAACCCTATCAAATCTTGTATCCAAAGAAATATACTCAATAATGGCCCTCAACACAGACATCTAGAGCTTCTTAATCAAGTCCATCTCAGAGTAGGGCTTGCTTTTGACCAGTTCCTTTTTCTCTTCTGTATTCTTAGCGAAATCCTTCACCTCATTTGCAAACACCTTCTTATCTCTGTAAAACTTCAATCGCTTATCAGGAATTTCAGTATCGTGAGCAATGATTTCCACAGTGACCTAATATGAAACCCCATCAATTTTGACCCTACCATCCTTCCATGAATTTACCATAAGGTTGGTGATGGATGGGTCATATCCATGGAGCTTGGCAATGTAGTTGGTTATTCCACCCTTTTCAAGCTTCTCCCACACTTTAGTTCTTTGCTTCCATTTATCTGCCTTGCCTACTGGTTCTTTCCTGCTTCTTTCGCCCACCATCTCTATATTCTTAGTGCTTTCTATTCTCATAAACTCTGTCCTTTGTTTCCCTTCCTCAATCCACTGTATACTCTGTTGGAAGTTGCTTTGGTTTTCACTGGTTTGTGTTAGATTGTGGTGACTGATCAGGAAAATACTGTACATACTTCATATTCGCTAATCATTTTGGTACTATTCGCCATTTGTTGTAATGATCCCATCTTTTTGCCTTCACGTTCTCCAAAGTCTAAGTGGAGGATAAGAAAAAATTAAATTAATTTCTTATAAAGTCATTAAATAAATTAAAATTAAAAGGTGGCTTTATATTTAATTAATTTAATTAATTATTGTATTACAAAGGAGATGCGTCTAGAGTGTGTATTAATTATTGGAAAGGTGGAAGCCTCTAGAAGCACAATTAATTATTGCAAGAGAGGAGTTTCTAGAGAGTGCATTAATTATTGGAAGGGGGAAGCTTCTAGCACTTGCAATTAATTAATGTTTTAGTTCTTTCTAGAAGGGTGAAGGAATAGGATAAATAGGGGTGAGAGTCTCATTGTTTAGCATGGGATTATTGTATCGAATGATTATGACTTGCATTTGATAACAGCTTGGATGTGTGAATCACACTCTTTTTTGGCAATAGAGGACGTTCATTCTCTGTTGTAACATTTTAGATGTCATTCCCTTAGGGTTTGGCCTTTGGAATACATCTCTTTGTACTTGATTGCAGCATTTTTAGAATTAATATAATTTCAGCAGTTGGTTCAGCTTTTGGGCATTCTTGGGTGTCCATTACAGTGGTATCAGAGCTATAAGTCCTGCCATCCTGTGGAGATCATATTGGTAGCCGGATAAAGATGTATATTAGTCCAGATCAAGATGTGATGTTTAGACAGTTATTGGGTACATTAGAGAAGAGGCAACATATGCAACAGGAGCAGAATAGGCGAATGGATATGACGTTGCAACTTATGGCTACAAAGATGGGCATCAACATTGATGATTTGTATGTTGCTCCAGAGCAGAAGGTAGTTGATTCTTTAGATGGGATCGAGACACCATCAGGCTATGCTATTGGTGATAGTCAGGAGTCCACATATGAAGCTTTGTCAGAGGATGGCGATGCAACAATAATGGGATTAGGAGAATGCGAGGATACTATCATATCAGCAGCCACTTCTGTGTTCGTTGAACCATCCAACAAGGAGTTTAGCAGTATGCATGCAGTTGTAGATGTGTGCTTTGATGATAGTACACCTATTATTGCTAATGAGGTGAGTGATATAGTGACAGAGTCATATTATACTATTGATCAACAAAGTGTAGATGTTCACTTCTGCGATAGTACTATGTTCAACATGGATGCCACATTGTCTTATGATAATTTGATGTTTGAGGTTGATATTGATCACTCTCTTGAGTGGAGTTGGGCTTTGTTTTCACCATCTACAAATATTCAGTTTTGTGTTGCAGCAGTTGGGAAGAAGAGATTTCATAGATCTTATACGGAGTTACCTTTTGGTGACATTCTAACTTCTTCACCATCAGCACAAGTATTGGGTGCTAGGTTGCATGACATGTGGTTGGTCCTGATGATGCTGATTTGTAGTTGGTTTAATATCCACAAGGATGTCACATATGGCTTCTATTGGGATCCAGGTGGAGGTTGGAGTCCATTATGTTACTTAATTGCTTGAGGACAAGCAATTTCAAGGAGGGCGGATTTGTAATGATCCCATCTTTTGGCCTTCACGTTCTCCAAAGTCTAAGTGGAGGATAAGAAAAAATTAAATTAATTTCTTATAAAGTCATTAAATAAATTAAAATTAAAAGGTGGCTTTATATTTAATTAATTTAATTAATTATTGTATTACAAAGGAGATGCATCTAGAGTGTGTATTAATTATTGGAAAGGTGGAAGCCTCTAGAAGCACAATTAATTATTGCAAGAGAGGAGTTTCTAGAGAGTGCATTAATTATTGGAAGGGGGAAGCTTCTAGCACTTGCAATTAATTAATGTTTTAGTTCTTTCTAGAAGGGTGAAGGAATAGGATAAATAGGGGTGAGAGTCTCATTGTTTAGCATGGGATTATTGTATCGAATGATTATGACTTGCATTTGATAACAGCTTGGATGTGTGAATCACACTCTTTTTTGGCAATAGAGGACGTTCATTCTCTGTTGTAACATTCTAGACGTCATTCCCTTAGGGTTTGGCCTTTGGAATACATCTCTTTGTACTTGATTGCAACATTTTTAGAATTAATATAATTTCAACAGTTGGTTTAGCTTTTGGGCATTCCTGGGTGTCCATTACATTTGTAGATTCGTCACTAAAGTTATGGCTAATTATGGCCGACATGTTATAACCCTAAAGCCATTTAATACTTGTATAAAAGGGTTTAGGGTTGGGTATTTTTCATTATGTTGTGATGTGAAATTGGTTCTTGTGGCGGTATTGAGTTGTAAGGGATTACGGATTGTAATCAGGTTGTAATCACTGGATTGTAATAAGATTGGACTTGCTGTTTGGTGGACGTAGCCCAGGGATTGGATGAACCACGTTAAATCTTGGTGCCTTGTGTTCTTTTCTGTGTGATCTATTATTTTTTGTTATTGGTTATATTTGCATGTAGTTTTTATTTATGTCCGTGATTTATCCTAACAAGTGGTATCATAGCGAGGTTGTCTTTCAGTTATCCTCTGTAGGAAAGTCTCACGGTTGAGTGGGAGCGATGGCAGATGAGGGTAAGGTAAGGGTTGACAGGTTTAATGGGCAGAACTTCCAGTTATGGAAGATGCAAATGGAAGACTATCTATATCAGAAGGATTTATGAAAGTCGTTGGAAGGCAAAGCCAAGAATTAGGGAACTATGTCAGAGGTTGAATGGGATCTTTTGGACAAAAAGGCACTCGAAAGCATTCGGTTATGCTTGGCACCATCAGTGGCACTTAATATTACAAAAGCAAAGATGACAGAAGATTTAATGAAAACCCTAGCAACACTGTATGAAAAGCCCTCTGCTTCAAACAAGGTATTTCTCATGAAGCGTTTATTTAATATGAAATTGGTAGAAGGTGGATCTTTTGCAGATCATTTAAATGAGTTTAATACTATTACTAGTCAGTTATCTTCTGTGGGTATCAATTTTGATGAAGAAATTAGGGCTCTCTTGATTTTGTGTTCTTTGCTTGAAAGCTGGAATGGCTTGGTAATGGCGGTGAGTAATTATGTTCTTGGATCTAGTACCCTAAAATATGATGATGTGATCAGTGTTGTTTTGAGTGAGGAAACTCGTAGGAAATCCTCAAGTGGATCTACATCAGGAAGTGCTTTGAATGCACAAAGCAGGGGCAGAATGACTGAAAGAGGAAGTAACTCTAGAAATCGTGAGAAATCAAGAGGAAAGTCAAAGGGGAGGAGGTCTCAATCGAGAGGACCAAATGATTGCTGGTACTATGGGAAACCAGGGCACAAAAAGAAAGATTGTTGGAATCGAAAGAAAAATGAAGGAGATAAATCAGATGGAGACAAGGAGGCAAATGTGGTAAGTAACAAATCCGAAGAGGATGCTTTGCTTCTGTCTTTAGAGAGTGTTGATGATTCATGGGTTTTAGATTCTGGTGCTTCATTTCATGCTACACCTCATAGAGGTTATTTCATTGATTATGTCCAAGGGGATTTTGGGCTTGTTTATTTGGTGGATAATGAACCCTGTCAGATTGTTGGAAAGGGAAAAATTAAGATTAAGTTGCATAATGGGAATCATTGGCTACTACATGAGGTAAGACATGTTCCAAGGCTGAGTAGAAATTTAATTTCAGCCAGGCAACTCGGTGATGAGGGTTGTGTAGTTACTTTTAATGATAAAAATTGGAAGGTTTCAAAAGGTTCCCTTGTAGTAGCAAAAGGTGTGAAAGTAGGAACCTTATATCTTTGTACAGGTCATATTGTTCCTACTACTTTGATTGTTTCAGAGAAAAATGAATGTTCAGGAACAATTGTTGCAGTTGAGCAGGGAGAACAAATAGCTATTGTAGATTCTGATACAGTGTTGTGGCACAACAGACTTGGGCACATGAGTGAGAAAGGTATGAAAGTATTTCAATCTTCAAAGAAAGTTTTACCAGGTCTAAAATGTGTTAATATGGATTTCTGTGAAAGTTGTGTGTATGGAAAACAAAAGAGAGTGAGTTTTGTAAAGACTGGGAAGGAAAACAAAAAGGAGAAATTAGAGCTTGTGCATACAGATGTATGGGGACCAGCTCAGGTATCTTCCCTTGGTGGCTCTCATTATTATGTTACATTTATTGATGACGCAACTAGAAAAGTATGGGTTTATTTCCTTAGACAAAAATTTGATGTATTTCAAACTTTTAAGAAATGGAAATGCTTGGTTGAAAATGAGACTGGTAAGAAATTAAAATGTCTCGGATCTGATAATGGTGGGGAGTATTGTAGTCATGAATTTGAAGATTATTGCTCCACTAATGGTATTCATAGACAAAAAACTGTTCCAAGGACTCCACAGGAAAATGAAGTGGTTGAACGCATGAACATGACTATAATGGAGTGCACAAGGAGCATGAGGTTGCATGTTGGGTTGCCCTTACACATGTGGGTGGAGGCTATCAATACTGTAGTATATTTGATTAATAGAGGTCTCTCTACTCCTTTGGGCTGTGGTATTCTAAAGGAAGCATGAACTGGTAAGAAGGTGAGTTATTCTTTTCTCAAGACCTTCGGTTGTGAAGCTTTTGCTCATATAAACTCTGAAAATATAACCAAGCTAGAAGTTAAATCAAAGAAATGTGTCTTTGTTGGATATGTCATTAATGAATTTGGTTATATGCTTTGGGATTTTGAAAATCTTAAAATTGTTAGAAGTTGGGATGTCATATTCAATGAGAAAGTGTTGTACAAAGATCTGTTGCAGCAACATGAGAAGAAAGAAGATGATTATGTAGTGTTGGATGATACTCCAAAAGCTGATGTTCCAGCCATTCCTCATGATGTGCAACAACAAATACCACACACACCAGTGAATGTTAGATGGTCAACGAGGCAAATTAGACCTCCACAAAGATTTTCTCCCTCTTTGTATTCTATTTTACTTACTGATGTTGGTGAACCTAAAAGTTATGATGAAGTTGTGCAGGTGGATACTAAGATTCAGTGGGAGTCTGCAATGAAAGATGAAATGGACTCTTTGCTACAGAATAAGACATGGGATCTATGCAAGTTGCCTGCAGGTAAAAAGGCTTTACAAAATAAGTGGGTTTACAGGTTGAAAAAAGAGGAAGGAGGTAAGAAAAGATTTAAGGCCAGGTTAGTTGTAAAAGGATTTGGACAGAAAAAGGGAATTGATTTTGATGAGATATTTTCTCCTGTTGTTAAAATGACTTCTATCCGTACTGTTTTAAGTCTTGTGGCTACTGAAGATTTGCATTTAGAGCAGTTGGATGTTAAAACAACCTTTCTTCATGGTGATTTGGATGAAGAAATATATATGGCCTAGCCATGGGGATTTGAGGTCAAAGGTAAGGAGAACTTAGTGTGAAAATTGAAGAAAAGTTTATATGACTTGAAGCAAGCACCTCGGCAATGGTATTTGAAATTTGACGGGTTTATGCATGAGCATGGCTATAACAGGTGTCATTCAAATTATTGTGTTTATTTTAAGAGGTTGGATGATGATAGCTACATTATTTTATGTTTATATGTTGATGATATGCTTGTAGCTAGGTCTAACATGGATCATATTAAGGGGTTGAAATGCCAGTTAGCACATGCATTTTCTATGAAGGATTTGGGGGCAGCAAAACAAATCCTTGGTATGAAGATTTGCAAAGATAGGAAGAACAAAGCATTGACGCTATCTCAAGCTGATTATGTTGAGAAGGTGTTGCAACATTTCTCTATGGAGAATGCTAAAGCTGTCAACACACCTTTACCTGGTCATTTGAAATTGACTAAGGAGATGTGTCCCAAGACACAGGAAGAGGAGGATAAGATGTCCAAGGTACCCTATGCTTCAGCTATAGGAAGCTTGATGTATGCCATGGTATGCACTAGGTCAGATATTGCACATGCAGTGGGAGTCGTTAGCAGATATATGAGTAATCCAGGATTTGAGCATTGGAATGTTGTCAAGTGGATTCTATGATATTCAATAAGTGTTTACACTTTGGGGGCTCTACTACTAATTTACAGGGCTATGTTGACTCAGATTTGGCAGGGGATATTGATACCAGGCAGAGTACTATAGGTTATGTCTTTACTATTGGTGGGGCAGCTATGAGTTGGGTTTCTAGGTTACAAAAGATTAATGCTCTATCCACTACAGAGGCAGAGTATGTTGTTGCTACAGAGGCAACCAAGGAGATGATATGGCTTCAGTTCTTCTTGGAAGAATTGGGACATCCTCAAAAGGATAATTATTTGTTCACATATAGTCAGAGTGCCATTCATCTTGCTAAAAATTCAGCTTTGCATTCTAAGACCAAACACATACAGTTGCAGTACCATTTCTTTCGGTCAATTTTGGAGGATGGACAGTTAAAGCTGGAGAAGATACATACCAATGACAATCCAACAGATATGTTGACAAAGGTTGTAACAAGGGAGAAGCTGAACTCCTCTTCAGCTTCGGTTGGTCTTTTAGACTAAACATGAATAAAAGAATAGTAGAGTCCAAGGTGGTTTGATCCAGTGGGAGCCCCATGTGGTAGTGGTATTGCTACAGGATCAGTCTCCAAGTGGGAGATTGTTGTTTAGTATGGAGCCTGATCAGTCCCCAAGTGGGAGATTGTTAGATTGTGGTGACTAATCAGGAAAGTACTGTACATACTTCATAATTAGTGGAGTTTGGGGCATCGCCCCAAAATTATTTTTTTTGGTACTATTCGCCAATCATTTTGGTACTATTCACCATTTGTAGATTCGCCACTAAAGTTATGGCTAATTATGGCCGACATGTTATAACCCTAAAGCAGTTTAATACTTATATAAAAGGGTTTAGGGTTGGGTATTTTTCATTATGTTGTGATGCGAAATTGGTTCTTGCAGCGGTATTGAGCTGTAAGGGATTACAGATTGTAATCAGGTTGTAATCACTGGATTGTAATAAGATCGGACTTGTTGTTCGGTGGACCTAGCCTAGGGATTGGATGAACCACATTAAATCTTGGTACCTTGTGTTCTTTTCTGTGTGATCTATTATTTTTTGTTATTGGTTATATTTGCATGTAGTTTTATTTATGTCTATGGTTTATCCTAACAATTTGTCTTTCAATACCACTAAAATGGTAAAGAAAATAATCGACCCATAAAACGTGTTGATTTGACATTGAAAACACCATCTGCCTATTCCATCCGTATTTACCATAACTGCATTTACTTACACCCATATTTTCATTTATTTCCATAATTATCTTTGGATTTCACCTGTACCTCCCTAAAAAAATTTCAAATCAATTAGACTTTTAGCACCTACCAGAATATTCCCACCGATATTCCATATCACCACCATATCTTTCTCTACTACTTTTTTGGCAAACCAATTAGCCACTGAGTTTGCCTCCTTGTACTCATGACTAACATAGATGCTATCAAATTTGCCAAGTGTTATATGGATTTTTTCAATGATATTAACAATTGTCCATGTTGGGTGGAGAGCCCCATTGATACATATAATGATGTAATTTAAGTCCCCCTCCAACCATAATTTTTTAACTCCCACATCCAAAGCTAATTTCATCATGTGGAGAGTTGCATTGGCTTTAGCATAATGGTTTGTCTGATAGCCCAAGGGATAGGAAAGAGCAACAATCCCTCCACCATGGCAATTTCTTACAATGCCTCCACATCCTGAAGGACCAAGATTCCCTTTAGCTGCTCCATCAAAGTTGGCTTTATGCCATCCCTTAGGTAGGAGCTTCCATTTTACCTCCTGTATTTTAATTATATATGGAAAATAGTTACATTTTGTTTCAAGTGTCCATTTTTTCAAGCAAGATTCCTCTAATTTTAGGATACTTGTATATGTTTTTTTTTCATTTTGCATACCTATCGAAAGGTAAAAGTGGGTTGAATACGAGGACTATATAAAGTCTCTATTATAGACATAGTTGTAAATGTCATTCTTTCTCTTAAGAGCTCATGACACAGTGAGTAGGAGTTTTCTTTACTAGTCTAATGTGATAGGCACAATCGACATACTTTATGGAGGTTGTTGGTTTCATGATGGCCTACTATATTTTTCAAAACCTAGAACAACATTAATGGGGACAATTGGTGTCTTACAACCTAGCCCATAAACAATGCCAACAACCTCAATGGGAGTTTCATTAACGAGTCCTTCCTCTACCCATATATTTGTTGTAAGCATATTGCATTGTCCTCTTCAAAGGAGTACATTTTTTTCTAGTTGAATTCTTCTTGGATTGTGGTTACGTACTCTCCCTATATCTACATGTATATCTTTAATACTTACACACTCAGAAATCCCTTCTTTCTCCTTCCCTATCTTTATCTTATCTTACCCCTCTCTTTACCTTTTACCTCAATATCTCATTTCTTCTATTCCTCTATTACCTCCCTATTTTTATCTCTATTCTCTCTTTCTATTTTTCCCTATATCTCCCTATCCCTCTAATTATAATTTACTATATGAAATTGATAACCTAGATTTTTGAAATCAATAATTCAAAACTTTCTTCGTCTTTCTAATTATTATTACTTTATTTTCCTTCAATTCCATATTACCTTAAACTTTTTTTTTTATCAGTCATATTACCTTATACTTAGTCCATAAATAAGCTATCATTTTAATTTTTTCATTATATTTAATCCTTAACCTATCTATTATTTGTCATCCATTTGATCTATTAATTTATTTTCCCCTCTTTACTATCATTTACTTTTGTCCAATTTAGTTAATTGATTTACATAAATTGTGATTTTTAAATTAAATAAATAAATTACTTAAAGAAGTACATATGATAATTAATTTTCAGGACCATCTAATTGGTCAATTTAAATAATTTATTTTCAATTAACTTTACCATACTTTTTTTTTTTAAAGTTGAGACAATTTGAACTACTCATCATGTATGGAGTTCCTCTCCTCTCCCAGTTAATTGGTTGTCCTCAATGCACCTAGTTTTTTAACAACTTTACTATGGTCTCCTAAGGGTCTCAAATCACACATTTCTCAATTAATGATTTATGCATCTCAATGTAATTTTTTATTTAATAAGATCACAAATTTCCTATTGAAGTTGTGGCGAGGATGTTGGCAATATGGTTAGTTAGATGTCTTGATCGTTGTCAATTATGACAACATATACTCACATTTCATTTATGCATTCAAAGACAGGAAATTGTCTAAGTATTAGACAATTTGTAGTAGTTTAGTGAATAGATCCTAATAGTACAGATATTGCACAAAGAATTAGCTTATGCACAGTTGAGGAAAGCTTTGTGACACCTTCATGATAATGTGTACTAGTGTGCATGTTTGTATGATCAGTACGACACAAGTTACAGTAAGTTTAACTGTATTGGTATTTAATAGAGCATAGTAGAAAATAGTATTGTATGGATTTAGGAATTATTTTGGTTTCAAAATAATTACTAAGTCATGTTAAGCCAACTATGTGGATATTATTTTATATTATGTCAAGCATGTGAAGACATGGAAGCCAACTAAGAAATAATTTGTGAATGTACAAGATATAAGTAAAGATCTTATGTTGCACAAATAAGTGGGAAAGTGAGTTGAGCAGTAAATGTATGTGATGTGCAAATATTGTGGGAGTTGCATTATTAGATGTGACATGTGAACTACAAAATATGATGTTAGATCAGAGCAAGTGCAAGTTACAACAACAAGCAATTGTTGTATGTATATCTATTCTATGAAGGAATTGAATCGTATAATTCCATGGTACGGCAATGGGCTCTTCTTGCATACATTGTAATTGATCTACCAACTCCTAACAGGGTTGAAGCAACTTCTAATAGGGTTGAGGCTTCTAACAAGTCCTAGTCCTCTAACAAGGACTTGAGACACTATATGTACTTCGTAGACTACTAACAAGGTCAATATCCTTAACCAAATCCTATTGTTTAGTGAATCATCTAGTGGGCATCATCCTCACTAAGGTTTTCCCTTGGCCAAGGTTTCCTTAGTTAACAAAAAATGGTGTTATGAGTTCTCTATGTGTATGGTTATATTTATTGTTCAGCATTGTTGGTTTACTTTCATGTGCAAGTTATAATGTAATTAATAATATTCAATTATCGAAAAAAGATTGTAGAATATTAATTCACCACACCCCCCCACCCCAGTAAGGTCTTGGTGAATATGGAATAGTTGAAGAAGAATCTTGAAGAAGCTCTTGAAAAAATTGACCTTCATACTAAAGAGAGAGATAACTTGAAAGATAGATACAAAGATGCAAAAGTTTACATTGGCAAACTGAAAGATGAAATTGATGATATGAAATCTAGCAAGGAACCTTTTACGATGATTGGTGTTAATGATGATACAAAAAATCTCAAGAAAGAGAATGAGATCTTGAAACATGAGTTGCAAATTGTTGAGTTGAAGTTGAGTCTTAAGACTAGTAGCAATAAGAGTGAACCTGATCTAAAATTTGAGAATGAAGACCTTAGATCTGTTGCCCGGTTATAAAATTCTTTCAATTTTATAAGCCGTTGTTAATTTTTAAAACTTGCCTAGTTTTAAGCCTTAAATGGATCATTCTATCTGTGAAATTTGTGAGTCTTTAAGCCTCCACATCTTCGGCTCATTCCCAGCTCTGCGCAGCATTTGAAATTTTTAAAATCCAACTTCTGAGCCTCCAGATATAAAAGGTTAATGATTGCTGCCAAAAACATGTATTTCTTAACTTTTAACTTCTTAAAAGGTTAATGTTAACCATCAAAAACGTGTTTTTCTTAACCTCCAAATAAAATGTTAATGTTAACCACCAAAAACGTGTTTTTCTTAACCTCCAAATAAAAGGTTAATGTTAACAACTAAAAATACATTTTTCTTAACCTCTCCTATAGGTTAATGATAGCCATTAAAAACACATTTTTCTTAACCTCTGTGAAGCAGTTATTAACTTGATTCAAACTCTTTCATAAGAAGTCAGATATGTATATGTGGGCAATTGGCAATAACAATGGAAATGAATCGAGTGAAGTTCCTGAAAATTCATCATGTGCAGTAAGAGATGTTTTAATTTGAATAAGCATTGTTGAAGCTTCTTAAAGGCTCAAATCATGTTTTTCTGCCAGATACCAGCCTGGCTCTTCTCGGCCTCTACTAAATCTCAGTGCTGAAATATTTCAAGTACAGTAGATGCTGCATTCCTTACCAAACTAAACCTATTGTTTGATCCTTATGAAAACTCTCTCAATTATCTACTAGCGAGCTATCTATCCTCAACTCTAATGTGCAACAGCAAAACGTCTCACAACAAGACTTTTTAGAGTAGAATCTGAGCAGAATGTTGGGATTACTTGGGGTTGTATGAGATGTTGTCTGAGAAAGTGAAGTTACACACATATATTGCTACGAAGCTCAGAGACAAACCTTCCATGCAAAGAAGCTGGACCATTAATACCGCTCAACAGCAATACATAGTCAACTCGCCAACACTGTAAAAAATGCGGCCATGATAATGTAATAATCATTATCACACATTACCCTGGACAAAGTTGGCTTTTCAAAGTGTTGCGACCTATTCAGAGAAATGTTTGTTCCCATCCACACCCCACTGCTGTAATATTGAACGCTGTCTTTATAATACGGTATAAAGTCTTTCTGTTCTAGGGGCCGGATTCATTTCTAGAAAGAATGGACTGAATGATGGATTTGCATGGTTCTTCCAAGATCTCATTTTTATTCCTTTCCATAACTTCAGGTGTGGCATCAATGTGTCTGTCAGATGTGCGAAGCTTTCCCACACAATCTCTGAAGTGTTTTGGGTGCCAAACAGAAC
Source organism: Cupressus sempervirens (assembly GCA_028749045.1). Lineage (NCBI taxonomy): Eukaryota > Viridiplantae > Streptophyta > Pinopsida > Cupressales > Cupressaceae > Cupressus > Cupressus sempervirens. Next base: position 92,624,138 of record CM053788.1, read on the forward strand.
AAAATTACCAGTATCGAGTATGGAAGATGCTTCCAAAGTGTTTGATACATTGCCTAATCCAATGTGGTTTCGTGGACTACAATGATTGCTGGATTTGCTCAGCTAGAACATTGGGAAGAGGCTCTCAAACTCTTTATTCAAATGTGTAATGCAAACCAAAGTCCAAATCAATTTACTTATGCAAGTGTTATCAAAGCTTGTGCCACTGATGGAGCCATAGAACAAGGCAGGCAGATTCATTCCCATGTCATCAGAAATGGAAATAAGAGGCATGTCTATGTAGGGAATGCGCTTGTTAACTTGTATGACAAATGTGGATATATGCAATCTGCTCAGAAAGTATTTGAGGATATACTCAAGCCAGATGTGATCTCATAGATCACACTGCTAGCTGGATTTGCTCAAATAGAGCATTGTATAGAGGCTCTCGATCTGTTTTGCATAATGCTGCAGTCAATCATGGAAATAGACAACTCCGTCTCTGCCACCATTCTTAGTGCATCTGCTAGCCTGGGAGCTTTAGGAATGGGCAATTAATTACACACTCATGTCATCAAAGTTGGCTTTGAGTATGATATATATATTCAGAATGCTCTTGTTGACATGTATATTACAGGAGCATAAAAGACGTAGGTAAAGTTTTTGATAAGATGCTTTGCAAAGACGTGCCTTCATGGAATGCAATGATATTAGGGTATAGTCAAAATGGATATGGGGAGAATGATCTAAAACTTTTTCTCCAAATGCAAGAAAGCGGTATAGATAAAGAAGTTTTTGCCTTCACCAGTGTCTTCAGAGTGTCTTCTAGCCTAGCTGTTGTGGAGCAGGGAAGGCAGGTCCATGGCCTCATCACTAAAACTAGGATATTCTCATCATGGACAAGGAAAGAAAGCCCTTCAATTCTTTGAGGAGATGCAGTTGGCTCACATGCCACCAATGACATCACCTTTATTTGTGTTCTCTTCGCTTGTAGTCATGTAAGGTTTAGTTAATGAAGTTCGCAACTACTTCAGTTGAATCACTCGGGATCATAACATTAAACCGAGAATGGAGCATTATGCTTGTATGGTTGATCTACTCAGCCGAGCTGGGTGTTTTGATGAGGCAGAGAGTTTTATTAGGGAGATGCCTTTTCAACCTACGACATTAATATTGGAGGACATTGTTTGGTGTATGTAGAATTCATGGCAACATAGAGCTGGGGAAACATGCAGCAAAATGCTCTCTTGAATTGGAACCACAGGATCCTGCAACCTATATGTTGATGTCATATATGTTTCTAGAGGCTAACTTGCATATTGATGTAGAAAATTTGAGAAGATTGATAAAAGATAGGGGAGTGAGAAAGGAGCTTGGGCAAAGTTGGATCCGGCTAAAGGATGAAATGCATTCCTTCGAAGTTGAAGATACATTTAACTCACAAACTGCCAGACTAGTCAAATGAAGGAGGCAGGATATACCCCAGATGCTATTCTGTGCTCAATGACTATGATTAGTAACCAAGGCTGGATGTTGCCTTCAGGATAACATGATTAGGCAATGTCGAGTTGGATTCAATCACACCTTATAACAGGGAAATGACAGCTATCCAGTCTGCTAGATTGCCACTTATAACAAGACAATAAATTTTTCAGGATGGAAAACGTGTTCATTCCGAACTATGAATCAATGATACTCGTCCAAGATGCTGTCCTGATAGATAGGGCTAATAGCTAGAAGAATTAGTGATTGTATATGCAAACGTTTTTAGGAATTCTAGCTAAAGTTTTGTTTTTGCAATTTTCCTTGTATAGATTAATTTTCCTAAGGTTAATTAACCTTCCAAAATTTCATATTTTGGAGGTGGTTATTAACCTCAGAGAGGTAGTTATTAACCTCTATGTCTATATAAGGACACCTTTTGGCTTTGTAAGGGAACTTTTTGGCTTTAGAAGAAAGGAACACCATGCTGAAATTTTGATCCAGGGATAAATTTTGGAAAGTATGTACACTTTTTTATTTTCTGAATTGAAAAATCTCTATTGCTTTCTTGGTGCAAGAAAATAATGGAATGTACAGTTTGAGTTCCCTCTTTTCGAATCTAAATTGTTTCAAATGTTGATTCTCTTTTTAGTGAGCATTCTCACGGTATGGTGTAGATGTTTATGAATCTGTGGATCAACGTTGTGCTAGTAATAGTTTTTCAAGCGTAGATCTTGATCATTGTTATTAGCAATTTTAAGTTAGTAGTTTGAGAAAGCTTTGAAGTCGTGTGGTGCATTCGTCATCATAAGCTTTCTCCCCTTTCAATTTTAATTTTATATCTATTTGAAAAGCTTCAAAATTATATCATATGAGGGAGCTGCCCCCCCTCAAAACGCAGAGGAAGGCCGGATATCAAGGGCCTATCCAACTGTTGTGAATGATTTGCCGCATACACTCCATTGGGCAAATTCTTCTGTGACAAATCTGTTTACCAACAAGATCCTAGTTGAGTCAAGTGAGATCTGAATTAGATTCTATTAAGATAGAGCATACAGAGTTGGAAAAATACAACATCATTGTGAAAGGAGAGTTGACACAAGCAAAACAATAGTTAGACAAATTCTACACAAGTTCTGAGAAAATTGATGAACAAATATTTCATCATCTTATGCTAAGACAAGCCTTGGATATTTTCTCGAAGAGAAGTCAGCAAAGAAAGATGAGATTAGGATAGAACCAGATTCTATAGCAGAAATTTGTCATGCCCAAAATAACAGGGAAAAAATACATGATTTTTTTTTAAAGTTAATTAATCCACTATGTTAATACCATTTTGACTAAAGAAACACATAAGTCACATTTGGTTTTCTAGAGTTCCATATTTCATTTCATGTCTCGGTTTATCTCCTAGTTGAACAAGTTACATTTTTAGAACATTTGCCAAAACACCTCAAGACTAGTTGAACTTCTAAATTGGTTATGATAATAAAAATATTGACTATCAAAATTATTTGAGACATTTGTTTCCTAGGTCAATTCAACATTAAATTGTTCATCCGACAGAGTCTTAACCAATCCACTACCGTCCTTGGTTACATTAAACTTCATCAAAACTATAATTATAGAAATTAATTTCACAAGGTTATTAAAAATATTTAAATATTAAAATTAAATCTCAAACATTTAAAAATAAATCTATCCCCCTTTTAAATTTATACTATTCCCAATATTCTTCTTTCAAAGTTGAATGACAACATATCTAATTGTCAATTTTAAGTAAAAATTAAACAATTTTAATTGCAAATTTAACGTTCTAAATTCTAACAATATAACTTAACTCTCTGACTACAATTACTTATATTATACTACTGGTGGAACTGGAATAGTTACTAAATCCAAATCAAATATTAAACACATAAAATACTAATAAACCATGTAAGTAACCCCATAACCTACTAAGTTAATCCAAAAACCAACTAACCTAGGACATACCCATTACAACTTTATTGATTTTAAAACCTTAAATATAAAATTCCTATTTTCATACCTATCAAAATCCCAAATTTTAATTCAAAAAAGAAAAATAATCTTATAATAAATAAATAGAACAACATATTTTCCTTAGCTTAGAATTGTTACTAACTTTATTATGTACTCTTAAAACCTACTTAACTAATACTAATCTTAATTATCCTAACTATCTAACTAAGTCTATTACTTACTAACCCATCAAAGAAATACAACATACTAATTTAACCCTACCCAAACTCTTACACATACTAATCTACCCTAACACCTAACCCTACTAGCTCCATGTACATCTAGGCTCACGTGAGCTTCCCCAAATGGAGGTCACATTGCTCAAGGAGGATGTGCGCCTTAAGTCCAGGTATGCATGGGACAATAGGCTATCTTCTAACACTCCACCCTACTAACTCCACTAACTTTTCCACCCCCCCTTTCCACATTACCCTAGGCTCATGTGGGCACTCCATATGCAAGTCACGCTGCCCAATGTGGAATTGTAGGTAAGCTATGATTAGGTGTGGGGAGGGAAAAGTAGATCCCAACTAAGTTAAATAAGTCACCCTATGTTTGGTTAATGTGCCAATTAACTCCTGTTTGGATGAGGTGGGTGAACACATGGAGGGAAAAATATTTAAGAAGGGTTATACTTTAAAGTTTAGTTGGTAGATTTTTAGACTAGGATAGATATAGATGGGTATTTTCATTTTTAATTGTTTAAATTCTTTTTTAAGAAAATTATATATTCTTTATTTAATATGAATTCAAATAGATTTATAAAGAATCTTGAAGAATTTTATTATTATTATTTTTTATCGGTAAACAACCAAGGCCTTGGATCATTTTATTAAAAGTAAATTAAAGATACATAGCGTTACTCTGTTCAAACGGGCACTGGTAGGAGAGAATAGAGAAGAAAACTTCCAGTCTTACCCGAGACTTACGTCCTATATTATTACATTTTCATAGGGGCATACCCAAGATATTGTAAATTACAGAAAATTCCACATGGGCATTCCCATGGAAAATTAGTCTAGCTAAAGACTCCTTCCATCTTATAAACAATAAGGTCAAATGATTGATTTCATCAATATACTTGTCTAAAAACATCTATCTCCAAATTAACATGAATCATTAGTTGGGTTAGTTAATCCAATTCACAAAATTAAACAAGGAAAATGTCATGTCCCCAATTTTTGGTGACAGTTCGATTTAATTAATTTAATTAATACTGGTTGTCCAAGGACGACTAATTAATTATTTTAATTAAATAAATAAATATTAAAAGATAACCTTGTATTTAATAAAGTGACTTGGAAAATATTTAATAAAGTCACTTGAGGGATAAGATCAAAAAGGTTCTAGAAGTCTCTGGAGAGGATGGAGGGAAAAGAATAAATAGGCACCCCGGGGCTCCATTCGAAGTAGGCAGTTGATTATCTCTCTTTGATTTTCAGATTGTGATTTAATCACAGGTGCATTGTGAAACCTAGGGTTTTCGCAATTGTCACAGTTGGCCATTGAGAACGATAACTCTCAATCGGTACGCAATTTTGAGGGTGTGAAATATCATCTGAATTATTGTAGATTGGAGGTGACATTCAGTCATTTCATCAGGGTAGAATCTGTGGCTTAAGGCCAACTTCATGGTTTTTGCATCACTATTCATTTAAGGATCAACAAGGATAAGGTTAGTCGACATTTCACAAATTATTGCAGGATATTGTTTGACATCAGATTTAAGGATTCAGTTTAATAGAGGCCGATAGCAATTAAAAAAAATGCATGAAGGAAGAGAACCGAGCTTATAAGAATATCCTTCATATCAGAGCCAAGGCAACGGGTTTCAAGCCAATTAATAGCAGCAGAGACTTGGAAATCGAAGGACAGCAATCAGTCTTGGCAACCGAAGGAGTAGTTGAAGCTTTTCGATTCATGAAGCTGAGACGCATCGGCTCGGGAGATGGACTGATGGAGTCAGATTGTTTACAAGTGCATTAGTGACTCTGTTTCCGTTAACAACACTGAGGGTTAGAGCAGATTGACACGCAATTTCATTAGGAGTCGGGTTCAGATTTGCTTGGTCGGGCTGGCCGGGCCCTTCTTGATCCAACTGAGGATCCACTTGCAGCAGACGTTCAAGGTATAGACGGCAGCGGAGAAGTAAATAGACACGGGTTGAAATATTCGTAGGGTCCGTTCCTGACTCCAGGCAGAGGTCGCGATTCATAAAATCTCGGGTGACAGACGCACGAAATTGGTAGGCGGGTAAGCCAACAATTGGATTCACATTCAGAAGAAGGGTAACATTATCAGATGTGCAAGTTTGGTGACATTACTTATTATTGTTCATTACGAGTTGTGTGGGATCTGCCCTCTCCGCCTTAAGTGACTGTGCAGTCCAAACGACCTTCACCTGCAGCCTGCGATCACCATATTAGTTGATACCATGCGCCATTTGACTATAATGAATCATTTGCCATCAACGTGAGGAGACAGAGATAAGTAGTTCAGCCATATCTTCATGAGTTACGACATCTCCATGCTCTCCGACGAGCAAGGGGGAATGGTGGTCGGTTTCTGAACACTAAAAAGGATGCAAGTCATCAGGATTCTGTTTCAGGGGATAAGCATTCTTCTGCCCAAGATAATAAAATAGACATTCCCCATACAAGAAAGGATATAGCTCGAGTTTCAGGTTCTTTTGATGCTTCCTCTAATTATCTTAGAAAAATAGGAAATGCATCTTCCAAACTAATTTGTAGTAGATGGATTGTTATTGAAACAAGGAGAGTTGGTTATTCAGGTCTATTCTAAATAAAAATTCTTCTTCCTGTTGAATTAGTCCAACGGGTGAGTTTTGGTATCATCATTTTTGTGTTTGCAAATATTTGATAACTTTCCGAAGTTTAGTTTTTTTTGGTGCTGGAGAAAGCAATAACCTGTCAGGGTTATTTCAGTGGTATCAGAGCCTGTTTGCAAACTATTTGACGAATTGCCACAGTACATTGTTGGGATTTAGTGACCTTTATAGCTAGGGTCATCTCAGTGGTATCGGAGCGGTTTTCTTGCCATCCTGTGGGGTGAGAACCGACTTACATGAGTAATCAACACTCGACTTCAACCAAGATGGATAGATACAATACAAAGTCTCCAAGGACACAATCTTGTACCATTAATAGACACAGTATGCAAAGTCGGAAGTGTGGAAAGGAGGACTATTCAGACATTCAGGATGAGCTCAGAAAAATCAGACATAACATGTCTGAACTGTTGGTTAAGCACCACCGTATGATTGACAGGCTGTTCGTCCCAGCTAAGGTGAATAAATCAACTGGATTTCATTTTGGCAAATCTTCTCACAAAGCGTTGACTGATACAATGAGAGATGTTACTAGGAACCTTAATGAGGAATTCAAGGAACAAGTGTGCAACCGGTCAGAGGTTTCAGTTCAGCCTCAGGAAGAAGCGGTGAAGGATATTACGCTGATGGATAGTAACTGTCAACTTGACACTCAAGTTGAGACAGTTGAATACGAGTTTCCCAAGGGTGATGTCTCAGATACTAAAGGTGGTTTGGTTCCAACAGTCAATGATTACAGTGAAGTGAGTTTAGATGATGATGAAGATGTCATTGTGCATGATGATGATAAGGATGTTGATGGTAAGGTACCAGGTAGAGATGAGCAAACACTGCGTATTCATGATTTTGCTGAGAGAGAGTACCAGGCTCAGTTAGATGAGAATGGCAGTACTTCACATGATTTGTCCAGCCAGCTGAAGGTAAGCAAAGATAGTATTGTGGCTTCTTTATCTCATCATGACAGGATGCGAGAGATGTTAGAAGAGCACATCCAGATGATTCAGTTACAAGGAAGACATAAGGGAGTTCAGGCAAAATCTTCTTGTTGTGACTTACATGCAATTGGTGAAGGAATGGGAACGACGAAGTTGAGCTATTTACATCTTCTATCAGATCGTGACCATCTTCTAAGCCTTTCCAAAGACTATTCAGATGCCTTGAGGAGGAAGGAGGAGGAGGTTGTCAAGCTTTCTCGCGAGCTTGAGGACACTCGAGAAACTTTGGCTTTACAGGACTGGGAAAGACATGGGAATGAGCATGGCATGGAGCTAAGCTTAGTTTCATCTGGCACGTCTGACACTCAGCTTCCTACATTTGATGGGTCATATTTGGTTGCTGATAATGTTACGCATTCATCTAGCATTCACATCCAGGATACAAGGACAAGGTCAGACAGGTTCGTAGAGCTAGTTGGTCACATTATTCAGGTAAGAAGTTTGCTTAAGTTACCGGCTGTCCCTTGTTCACAGATATGGACTCGAGAATGTTTCAACAGTGTTTGGGATTCAGTTAACCAAAGAACTTTAACACTTTATGGTAGCCATAATTGTTTGAGTACTATCATGGATTTGATTAGCAGAATACACGGTGTTGTCTTTCCTTGTGCCAGCAGTTTGTCCGATGTTGGTATTAGTTTTTATACACCGGTGTTAGGTTTGGTTCATATATGCAGACGACCATTCTTGCTGAAGGGTGTTGAAGATTTTTCATATTTGCAATCATGTACAGATGAGTCCCAGGATTGTTTTGACCTTGGGGAGGATGAAATGGACAGTTTTGAAGACACAGCTTCTTTGACAGTTTCTTTAGGTACAGAAGAGCTTGATAGCAGAACTATAGATTTTGATACTCTGGATGTTGATATGAGTTTTGGAGTTGATTCGCAAAATATGGGTGGTAATAATCCAAAGACCAGTATCTTTAAAGATACTCCTTTAAACAATGCGTCAGAGGGAGTTTATAGAAGACAGTCTAGCCAGAGCCATCATGTGATTAGCCAATTGAAAGTTAGTGAGCGAGATATTGCTATCGCTTGTGAGCACTTTGATACTGCTCGTCAGTTGTTAGCTGTTACTGGTTGGGGTACTTCTATGATAGATGAGTCCAGCGGTGGTTACTTTTCCTTGGCAGAGATTCATGCCTTGCGTGAAGCTGTTCGGATTTTGAAGCAGGATTATTTACGATTGGTAGCCGACCGTGATCACTTGGTTGAGTGGGGGAGTACAGCATATGAGGCCCTCTTGGATCATGAAGAGGAGGTGAGTGAGCTTTCCCAAGAGCTCATAGCGACTACTGAGGCGTTAGAGGACACACAACGAGATCTACAGAAGTTGCAGTTTCAGTTGAAGGAGGTGACCGTGGAGTTGGAGCATTTGCGATCAAACCCAGCCCCAGACCCAGTTCATTTGTCTATTGAGGTGGGTGGTGGAGAGTATACTCCTGCAGTTGTTACTGAGGAGCATGTTGTTGGGATTGTCACACATGTTCAGGATTTAGAAGAAGTTGGTCCTAATGAGTTTGGGATATCAGTAGAGTCAAGTTTCCAGATTGATTCTTCCCAGATAGTTGATAGTGTGGTACAGTTGAATATGCCACCCTTACAGGAGGACCAGTTGTGGTGTAAAGGGGAGTATGTTAATGTTTCCTCATATAATTTTTACTGCACTGAACCATTCATGAAGTATTTGCTGGATAGTGCATGTGTTCATTTGGACTCACATAAAGTGACAGAAGGTGTTCTCATCCAAGATACTAGTGTTATTTGCAGATTGGTTGAGAAGATTATAGGGGTCCTCTCTACTATGGTACTTCACGAGGATCTCGAGGAAGGGTTTGTTGAGCAGAATGCACGGGATCCTATCTAGCCTACAGTCACTCGAAGTCAAAAATTGGAGCCATCTGTTGATTCCCAGTTCAGTGATGATGAGCCAGCAGCAGAGTTTGGAGGTTCTTATCAGCGTTATGCGGTAGGGTACGCTTATCATTTTTCCTTTGACACAGAGATAGAAGATTTTATTTCACACAGATGTAGATTGGTTCCAGTTTCTTACCATCCATTAGGGGATAGATTGGCACCATCTTTCGAAAATAAAATTGGTAGTAGCAAGTTACTCAGCCTGCAGCATCGACAGACCCGGAGTAGTTTTACAGAGATTGGATTTGATGGCAGTGATTCAGGTACCTATGGCTGTTATCATATCTACAGTGCAGTTGGGTGCAAGTGTCATTCTGACGGGGGCTTGAGTTTTGATAGAGTTGATGTTTCAGTTGGCTTGAGTTCCGCAGAATGGTTTCATCTACTGACATCTACAGTTGGTTTACATATAATCTCATCAGAAGTGTCAGTTGTTTGGATGTTGAGTACAGTTTCTCAGTTACTGGTATTGATGATTTCTCCATGGGAGTATGATGCGGATTGGGATGATACACAGATTTACATTTGGGATCCAGGCAAACTGATTGGGTCATGGTTCAGCCATTGCTTGGGGACAAGCAATTTCAGGAAGGGCGGACTGTCATGTCCCCAATTTTTGGTGACAGTTTGATTTAATTAATTTAATTAATACTGGTTGTCCAAGGATGACTAATTAATTATTTTAATTAAATAAATAAATATTAAAAGATAACCTTGTATTTAATAAAGTGACTTGGAAAATATTTAATAAAGTCACTTGAGGGATAAGATCAAAAAGGTTCTAGAAGTCTCTGGAGAGGATGGAGGGAAAAGAATAAATAGGCACCCCAGGGCTCCATTCGAAGTAGGCAGTTGATTATCTCTCTTTGATTTTTAGATTGTGATTTAATCACAGGTGCATTGTGAAACCTAGGGTTTTCGCAATTGTCACAGTTGGCCATTGAGAACGATAACTCTCAATCGGTACACAATTTTGAGGGTGTGAAATATCATCTGAATTATTGCAGATTGGAGGTGACATTCAGTCATTTCATCAGGGTAGAATCTGTGGCTTAAGGCCAACTTCATGGTTTTGCATCACTATTCATTTAAGGATCAACAAGGATAAGGTTAGTTGACATTTCACAAATTATTGCAGGATATTGTTTGACATTAGATTTAAGGATTCAGTTTAATAGAGGCCGATAGCAATTAAAAAAAATGCATGAAGGAAGAGAACCGGGCTTATAAGAATATCCTTCATATCAGAGCCAAGGCAACGGGTTTCAAGCCAATTAATAGCAGCAGAGACTTGGAAATCGAAGGACAGCAATCAGTCTTGGCAACCGAAGGAGCAGTTGAAGCTTTTCGATTCATGAAGCTGAGACGCATCAGCTCGGGAGATGGACTGATGGAGTCAGATTGTTTACAAGTGCATCAGTGACTCTGTTTTCGTTAACAACACTGAGGGTTAGAGCAGATTGACACGCAATTTCATCAGGAGTCGGGTTCAGATTTGCTTGGTCGGGCTGGCCGGGCCCTTCTTGATCCAACTGAGGATCCACTTGCAGCAGACGTTCAAGGTATAGACGACAGCGGAGAAGTAAATAGACACGGGTTGAAATATTTGTAGGGTCCATTCTTGACTCCAGGCAGAGGTCGCGATTCATAAAATCTCGGGTGACAGACGCACGAAATTGGTAGGCGGGTAAGCCAACAATTGGATTCACATTCAGAAGAAGGGCAACATTATCAGATGTGCAAGTTTGGTGACATTACTTATTATTGTTCATTACGAGTTGTGTGGGATCTGCCCTCTCCGCCTTAAGTGACTGTGCAGTCCAAACGACCTTCACCTGCAGCCTGTGATCACCATATTAGTTGATACCGTGTGCCATTTGACTATAATGAATCATTTGCCATCAACGTGAGGAGACAGAGATAAGTAGTTCAGCCATATCTTCATGAGTTACGACATCTCCATGCTCTCCGACGAGCAAGGGGGAATGGTGGTCGATTTCTGAACACTAAAAAGGATGCAAGTCATCAGGATTCTGTTTCAGGGGATAAGCATTCTTCTGCCCAAGATAATAAAGAGACATTCCCCATACAAGAAAGGATATAGCTCGAGTTTCAGGTTCTTTTGATGCTTCCTCTAATTATCTTAGAAAAATAGGAAATGCATCTTCCAAACTAATTTGTAGTAGATGGATTGTTATTGAAACAAGGAGAGTTGGTTATTCAGGTCTATTCTAAATAAAAATTCTTCTTCCTGTTGAATTAGTCCAACGGGTGAGTTTTGGTATCATCATTTTTGTGTTTGCAAATATTTGATAACTTTCCGAAGTTTAGTTTTTTTTGGTGCTGGAGAAAGCAATAACCTGTCAGGGTTATTTCAGTGGTATCAGAGCCTGTTTGCAAACTATTTGACGAATTGCCACAGTACATTGTTGGGATTTAGTGACCTTTATAGCTAGGGTCATCTCAGAAAACCATTAATAAAATTTAATTACATTACCTTATTTGTAAGGGGGCATTATTAAATATATTATACTCCTAGTTAACCAATGACATATTAGTTAATCCTATTATCCTAATATTGTGACTAAATTAAAATTTAAAGTTACTTAACTCAAAGAATTATTAGAAACGCCAAACAATCTTAGGAAGGTAACCACTAATCCCTAAATAGATTGATGCTCGGGCATCAATTCTTTCCTTACAGAACTTCAAAATAGCAATTTCCATTCTTTACATATAGAGCTTTATGTAAGCAAAAGAGGATATGCCAAGCCCTCAAATCTAAAAAGATACTTCTATAATCAAATACCAATCACTAGGTATCCTTACAATCCATACTCACAAGATCTATAGATTGAAATAATAAAGAAACATCTAGTGTATGAATAAAGAAATTCCTACTGTGAAATCCCTTGTTCCAAGTTATAAATTTAAAAATTATAGTTAAGGAAACCTATATGAAGCCCTAAATCATACTAATCAGAGATCTGATAATGAAAACTACATACCATAGGGAAGTAGCCAGAAACTTACAATAATTGCTAACTACAAACGAAAATATGCATTCAGCTGGCCATATGGATTAACATGCTCCAAAGTTTAAAATACCTTAGATCATTAATGTAAAAATCTTCATACCCTATTTAGACTTCATAAACTCATCCCAATGATTTGAGAGTTAACCGATACATGCTCATGAAATTTTTTGCAAAATATAATTAAAACCGACCAACCTTGAATCAAGGAGAACCTACTTTGAATTCTAATTTCATGGAGTAAATTAAATAAATGAATTGAGGTGCTCTGTATCCAATCCTCAATCATACTAATCTAGGAACACCTTGAGTTTGGGTATGCAGACTATTTTAACAAACATAAATTAACTGTTAAGCACCCACCTATTAAAAATGAATCTCATGCTATCAACAACCCATACGAATTTAAAACTCCATTGACAGATAATCTCAGATTTTTAAGCGAAAAACTTTATCCATATGCTTCATTTCCTGAAAATCAACATTAATCGAGCTTTTATGCAAAATACATGCAGGGCTTGAAGAATCTGATCCTTTGAAAGCACTTGACAGATTTTGAAATATATTTAATATATTAACATTATAAAAGTTTGAGTCTATAATGTCAGAAATCTTCACCACACCATTCTACTATGCTATATACTAGACCATTGACACACCTAGTAATCTACTACATACTAACCTGTGCATTTAGATACATTTTGACTATATCTTGTTACTAGATACAGAAGAGTAACCATATACCTAAACTATTTTTTCAAAGTGACCATTATCACCTCCAGGACATTATCTGTATCATCCATGACAACATTGGGAGGGAGTTCAAAATTCACTTTGGCTCTGCTCGTCTTTTTCGAGTTGAGGATGCTGAACTCCAAAGCGTTGAGGTCGCTGAAATCTACACCTAGTTACACATATGCCTTGAACATGTTAAGATAGTTGACAACCCATTCCATATTAACATCCACCCTAATCCTTCGCCAACACAAGAGGAAGTTAATGTTGGCTTCCATGTGTGGCCATTCCTTATAAAAGGCCAGATTGTCCCTAACAATGAGGGATTGTCGACAGGGAGTAGTTTGTAATTCTATCGCACCTAAGGAAGGCCCATATATTTTTTCGGGAATGAGATTCTAAATTTTTCATCAATGCTGAAGACTAGCTTTTCTAACCCCCATCTCCACACAGGGTTGAAGATATCCAAACAAAGCCTGACTATTTCTTCCCTTTCAATTTTTGCCCTAACCATGACACCTATGAAGGAGCCAATTATGGAGTTGTTGGTCCTCCAGGTTGCCTTATAGTCGAATACATCTTCCCCTATCAACCTACTAATAACAAAATGAGTCATATCATCTGCAGGTCTAAGGAGGCGACTCCACCGTTCAGGTTTAACTTTCCTAAGAAAGGCCATAGTCCTATTCTCTGTCATATGATAAACATAAACATTTGACTCCATCGGTGCTAAATGCAAATAACACAGTGAGAGAAATTCCTAAACCCTGCAGCCCAAGAAACCCTCCAAACACTTCACTACTAGTCACCAGTTGTATCCCATCATATCCCAGCCGAGCCTTGTGTAGCTCGTAAATTATAATGAATGCTTCAAATCGGTGGTGATCTCGGACACTCATGTCAACTATTGATGACAACTCACATGCTTCGGTGCCTTAACTCATTGCACTAAGACAACATATGATAAATTCCTCAATACCTGACCTGGCTATGATAACTTTCCAAATTCCTAAAGTTGGCTAATGGAGCGAATATACATGATCTGAGTTGGAAGGCAACATGAAGTCTCAGTCCAGCTAGATCAATGTTAGGATGGACTTAAGACTTTGTTTATATACCAAAATTGAAGGTGATATAATATGCAATTGTTTTCCTTTTTTCTTTCTCTCTCTCTTTTTAAAAATAAATAAATTATTTATTAATTATTATTATTTTTTTAAAACTTATTTTTATTTATTTATTTATTTTTAATATTTTAATTTATTTTTGATATTTTTATGTCTTTTTATCTATCTTAACAAATTATGCATTATGGCTTGTCCTAATAACAATATTATTGCAGAGAAAATAAGTTAATCTAAAATATATACCAAGAGTGATTCTCCATCCACACCCCTATTAGCAAGCCCATCAGCTAGCAAGTTGTCTTCTCGAAAAATGTGTCTAATTAATTTTTCCTCAAAATTTCCCAGTAGTATTAGAACTTCTTGGAGTTTTGAGTTCAAGACCCAATTAGGGGTCTTTTTCTGTCTAATAGCGTTAAGGACGATCTGAGAGTCGCCTTCGATGAAAACTTTAAATAGGCCTAGTTTATGATAGAGTTGTAAATCTCTCTCAAGAGCTTCTAATTTTGCCATGTTATTAGATGATGGAGGAAGGGGGGATGCTAGCTTTGCTATCCAGTGGCCATCCTCATCATTAATGATGCATCCTACACTAGCTACTCTTGGGTTACCTCTTGCAACGCCATCAAAGTTCAATTTATGCCATCCTGGAGGAGGAGGGGCCCATTTACAATTAGCCCTTCCCTCCTTATTGCTTGCTGAATATACCAGAGGTGGATTGATGAGATTGGACCAATGTTTCTTCATGAGTCCATCCCAAAAGGAGAATGAACCTTCTTCATTTAAAGTTTTCTAAAGATTAGTATTTAGTACTTCCACTATTGATGCTTCTAGTTTGAGTAGAAATCTATCTATATTCAGCTCTTTATCTTTAAAAATGCGACAATTTCTTTCCTTCCACAGTTCCCATACTACTATGGATGGGAAAATGTTCCAGAGCTTGTTATAGACCCCACAGGCCAAATTCGTAGGCCAAGAGAAAAGAAGCCCCTTGAGGGAATTCTGAAAAGGGGTTGACCATTCGAGTCAAGTCTTGAGCCATTCCCAACAATTTAGAGCGAAAGGACAATTAAGGAATAGATGATCTTCATCTTCACTACTATGTTTGCACAGGACACACCAATGAGGGCCGATAATGCCAAATCTCGATAATCTGTCCGCAATCAGAACTCAATTTTGAAGGATGAGCCATAAAAAGAAACCAGCCTTAGGAAGACATGCTGCATCCCAACACAACTTTAAAGGAATCTCCACCAAGTTTCATTGGTGTGAGTGGATGATGGCCTTATACCCTTGTTTCACACTATATATACCATCCATTGATCCAGCCCAGATAAGACTATCCGACCTTTCAGATTGTTTGATGTTTCTATTGGAAATAATCTTTTCAAAGGCTACAATTGAATCCAGATCAAAATCTAACCCATCCAAAGAATGCCACCTCCATCGTAGAACCCCATCTGACACCTCCTTGATTTTATAATCCTCTACCTTACTTCCCCACAAAGCTGTCAGCCTAAGTTTAAGATTATCGATGTTGGGGGAAGATTGAATTGGGGGAAGCTCATCCCAAGAGTCTTCCCAAAATAGGGCTCTATTACCTGTCGACACATCCCAAGTTAGATATTTACTAATAATTTTTTGGCATTTAGACATAAAATTCAAACACTCTGATCCTTTAGGCAGTCTTGTCATCCTGAACAGTGACTCCAAATCTGTCAGATTCAGATATTTATAATATAAAATCTTAGCCCATTTGTGATCATGTTCTTGATATAACCTCCAAACAAGTTTAGCTCCCAAAGCCTCATTTTGCCACTATGGCTTCCTAATCCCTAAACCCCCACAATCTTTAGGTTTTCATAAATTATCCCAATTAATAAGGGCGAGTTTCTTATCGTCTTCTTTATCTTTCCAAAGAAAATTCCTAAGATTGGATTCAAATCTCTTGGACATCCAATTAGAGAGGGGTAGACAAGCCATAGGGAAAATTGGAATGGCTGAAAGGACCAATCTGATCTTAGTAATAATACCAGCCTTAAAGAGCCATTTGTTTTTCTAGCTTCCAATTCGCTTATCCAGCTTTCCAATCGTGTCCTACCAAAATTTTCTATATTTCGAGTTCTTTTCCAAGGAAATACCAAAATACTTGCAAGGGAAAAATCCCTTTTTATATCCCATAATCCTACATATCCAATTTTCCACCTCTAGGGAGGTATTCAATAAGAATATCTCAGACTTTTCCTTGTTCACCTTCTATCCTGAAGTATCCATGTAAGATTGTAAAATGCTTTTAAAACCCAAAGCCTCTTGAACAGAGCTCTTGCCGAGTGGAATGGTATCATCTGTGTACTATTGATGGGTTATGTTAGGAAGATCTCTAGTTACAGAAATACCAGAGATCTTCCATCTCAGATATGTGTCAGAGACTGCTCTACCGAAAGTTTTAGCCATTAGAATGAAAAGAGAAGGAGATAAGGGATCTCCTTGTCTAATACCCCTGGAGATTTCAAAAAATCCTTCACGCATCCCATTTATAAGAACATAAATCTTAAGAGTGGAGATAAACTTGAAGATAAGATTAACCCATTGATGTGAAAAGCTGAAAGCTTCTAAGGCCTTGCAAAGAAAATGCCAATCAACCATATCGTATGCCTTCTATATGTCTAACTTCATAAATATACATGCTTCCTTATCTATGGAAGCTGAATGAATGGTTTCATGAATTATAAGAATGCCATCCAAGATAGATCTCCTTGGAACAAAACCTATCTATTCTTCAGAGATCAATTTTGGCATGAGTACCTTGAGCCTATTAGCCAAAACTTTTGAGAAAATTTTGTAGATTGTATTACACAAGGCTATAGGTTGAAAGTCGCCAGGGTGTTCCGGCCTATCCTTCTTAGGGATCAAGGTAAAGAAAGAATAGTTGATTTCTGCCAGCAAGGAACCACCATTCCACGATGCTTCAATCACTCTCCATAGGTCTTCCCCTAATATGTCCCAACATTTTTGGAAGAAGAAGGCTTGAAAACCATTAGGCCCTGGAGATTTATTCAGGCTCATACTAAAGACCGCAATCCAAACCTCCTCCAAAGCTATTTGTTTGTTTAGATTTTTGTTGTCTTTTGGTGTAACCAGTTTTGGAATAAATTTAAGCATTCGGGACTAGGCCTCCCTATTTGAACCTTCATAGTTGTTAAGTAAATTTTTATAATGTGATACTAGCGTGTCTACTATTTCTTGTGGGTTCTCTATATGCAAATCCATTGGAGTCATGAAACCAATAATTTTCTTTAGAGATCAGTTATGAATAGTTGAATTATGAAAAAACTTTGTGTTACGATCTCCCTCATCCAACCATTTCTCCCTGGATTTTTGTCTCTAGAAGGTCTCTTCTTTTGAAAGGATAACTTCCTGTTTCATGAGAAGTTCTTTTTCTAATCTATATTTCTCATAATTCATGCCATGGCTTGTAATATATTGATTTAGATTTTTAAGTTTTTCTTTAGTCTCCAACTTTTATTTGAAAATATTGTTGAAATGCTCTCTGTTCCATCTTAAAATGTTTTCTTTCAGTAGTTTGAGCTTTGAGATAAAAATGAACATTTTAGACCCATCAAAGCTCACTTGAGTCCACCATTTCCTAATGAGTTCAAGAAATTTTGGGTCTTGAAACCACATCTTTTCACACTTGAAAGGGTTTCTGGGAGGTTTAGACAGTTCAGATATCTCCATACATACAGGGAAATGATCTGATCCTACATAAGGTGGGATAGAGGACTGGAAATCCTTATTATAAGCAGTGAGGTTACCTACTATAAAAAATTTATCAAGCTTTTTTGCAATATAAGCATTATCCTTTCTTTGATTATTCCACGTAAATATACCATTATTTAATGGGATTTCTCGCAAACTATATTTATCAATCCATAATTTGAAATCTATAGATGATAGTGTAAGATGTTGTGAACCCCCTACTTTTTCATCCAAACTTTAAATAGTGTTGAAATCATCTCCTAAAATAATCAAACTATCTTTTTGCTCTAATAAAATCGTACTTAATTCATCCCAAACCACTTTTTTCCCAATTATACTATTAGGACCGTACACATTGATAAGAATAAATTTTGTGTCTGATTTTAAGCTCTGTACACTAGCACACAACAAATTACTGCTATTCACTAGATACTTCAAATCTACTTTGTTCAAGTTCCAAATAATTCCTAAGCCACCAGATGCGCCTATTCCCTCTAGGAAGACTGAATCCCAAAAACCTAACATCATATTTAATTTAGTGCCTTCTAGCTTGTTTAATTTTGTTTCTTGTATAAAAATTATTTCTGAATTAAAACTCTTTAGGTATTGTTTGATTAGCCTCTTTTTGCTAGGGGCGTTTAGTCCCCTAGCATTCCAAGTTGTAATCCTCATTATGCCTTGGGAAGGCACTTCCCTTTCCTCGTATATGGAAGCTCATCATTTTTCCTCTGTTCCTTGGCTAGTCCTTCAGTCTCTTGTAAGTCCTTCAATGACTTCCTACCCCTTTTTCCTTTAGGCTTACCATAAATTGGAGAGCTCAGGCCTTCCTATTACATATGTAATCCGAGCTCTTGCTGATATACACCCAAGTCTTGTACTATTGGAGAAATGTAATCCTCTGTTCTTTCAAACTCTTCAATTTCTAATTCCCTACATATCTTATCCCTGAGGCCATCCTTCTCCAGATCATCATGCTCTAGTTCTATCAAATTCCCACGTTTGTCATGTCCTCTCCCTGAATTATTTTTGGCTTGGTCCCAATCTATTTGTCCTACTTCATTAAACTGTCCTCCATCTCAATCTTTAATATATCCCTTTGGAGATCCTCAGCCGTGTAATCTTCTCCTCCCAATTTGATAATTTTTTTGCACTAGCTTCTCTTTTTGAGAGGTAGTACTGCTTTCTATGTTACCAAAATTAAAGACCTGTATAAGTTCCTCTGATAACTGCTCAAGACTATTATCATTAACCTCAACACTCCCACCTCTGGAGTAGCATTTAGATCCTTGTTTAGAAAGTGCTGAAAATCTTTGACAATAGATCCTTCTGGATTTCTTTCCTCAAACTGTATTTCTAACTGGTCCTCCACTGGGGTAAAAGGCGAGGTGGGATGATCATTAGGTGTCCGCTAGAATGTAGAAGCTCTTCTAATGCCTTTGATTTTTGGAGTAGATAGCTCTGCCTCAGGGATTATATCAATTTCCAACTGCTGAGAATCTTGTTTTTCTGTCCTTGAAGATAATTCTTCCATCCTAACCTTGGGTGAGGAAAAAAGAAGATCATTTTCTACCTCACCTAGATCATGGAAATCTATTGGTTTTGAAGCTCTAATTTGTAACTCTCCTTGTTTATCAGTTCCTTTGTTCCTTGCAAACTCCTTCAGATTACCTATGTTGAGGAACCCTTTTTAGTATCTATTTCCAAATGATTCATTCCTCTTCCATCACCCATTCCATTGCATCCCTCTTTGTGATCTGAAAGAGCATTATATATCACTATTTCTTGCTTTAAATTTTTACCTATGGTCCTTGTAAAAGGTGAAGCATGTTCCTTTGTGACATTAACTGCTTTATCACTGATTATTTACTGTTTTTGTGAGGAGTCAAGTTTTCCAATCTTATTTTTTCTTGCCTCCTTACCATGTTTATCTGCATCCTTTTTCTTATTTCCTTTTTGCCTCTTTGAGGGTATTCCATTCAAACCCATCTCTGTATACTCTTTAAGATTAGAAACTATTATAGATTTAAGCCTTCTTTTTCCTAGTGAAACCATATTTGTGGCTTTGGACTTCATCCTGTCTTTCTGATCATCATAAATTTGAGAATTTGTTGGGGAGTTCTGTTCTTCCAATGCTCTAAGTATTTTGTTCTTCATTACTCTCATCCAGGGAAATTTTCTTCTAAAATCTGAGGTAAGGGGAAGGATTTTGGGCATAATTTTATAAAGTTCATCAAATCTTAATATATTCAGTATTTTCCCTTTGTATATCTAAAAGTTAATATCATATGATGCTTTGCTGGTTATAAATTTTTTCTTAAATTTAGTTGGATGATTAAAAATGACATTGATTAGAACCTTGACATTATTATAGCAATAGAAAGATGCATCGATACCTCTGACCTCTCCTACTGCAGATCCTATAGATTTAATGATATCTTCATGACAAAGCTCTAGAGGTAGAGACGAAAAAATAAACCAGGAGGGCAAAGAACATTCTACTTGTTCTATATTAAAATTATGCGACCAATCTATAAATTTAACATAGTGACCTTTGAAAAAACATTCAGATACTAAGAGAAACTCTTTTTTAACAGACTCATCATAACATTGTAAAAATAAAGTATTATCTAAGAAAGAGGAGATACTTACCTAATCCTCGCAGTTCTCCTCTAGCCAGTCGAATAATAGAGGGAAATCTTTTTTTGGTCCATTCCATATAGCAAAGATTCCTCCCTTTAGACATTTATTCTAGGAAGCTTCGACTTCTTTGCTTAAAATTTTGACAGACTCCTTTGTTATGCGTAGGGTTGATCTAAGAGGCAGAATAGGGTTAAATGGAGGGGATCTGTTATTGCTTCTACGATGTGAGGGAATGTAAGAGCCTGGTGAATTTGACCTAAAAGAAGGCCTTCCTACCTGAGGTGTTGCTGGGTGTAAAGGATCCGATGAAATAAGCAAAGATTTGAGATTCTCTGGATGGGCATATATTGTTAAATTAAAAATGTGGATTTGGTTGTCTAATTTTTCTATGGTGAAGAACTAATGATTTGGATTCTCAATTACCTCTGTGTGGGTGAGAGGGATCTTCGAAATGGGGTCCTCAGCAGTATTTTCTTTCTTTTGACCTTCACGCCCTTTGATCCATCATGTATGATTTGGAATCTCTTCTGGTGCCATTTTCGAGCATTGGCTGGTACCAAATTCTGCCAATTAGTCCCCTGGCCACTAGAGTTCCCATTCCATCTTTTTTGCAGGAATTTCCTTCATGAATTTTTCATAGGCTGGAGAGGGATCAGCATTTTCACACATAAGCAGAGCAGGGAAAAAAATAGTTTTCAATTATTTGATTAAGAGTAAATTGTTATTTGAATCTTGAAGAATATTCTCTTTCTAAAGGAGAATTATAAATTTCTTTCATACAAAAGGCATAAAGCATTTTTCCCTAGAAAGGCAAATTTCATATGGATCATTTCCTCTCTTTTTTTACAAGTGTTAAATTCTTCATACAATTTTTAAACATGGCATAAGGGGGATGCTTTTTTTGTTGTTGTCTAGGATGAATTATCGTAAAATATTTTGATGTTGTATTTATGCCTTTGAGTAGGAATTTTTTCTTTTCAATAGTTACTAAAATACAAAATGAAATACCAACCATATAAATCGAATTTCCTTAACACAGTTTAGAATCAAATTTCATAACTTTATATAACATGATTTCATCTAATCACAATTAAACATATGCATACACATTTGAATCATAAGAATGCCATAGGGAAGGAAATTGCTTTCTTTTTATTTCAAAACATGTGGGCTAGGCACTTCTTATTCATTTTATTCAAACACCTGATTCAAGGACTCCATCGGGAAAGAACTAGGGAAGAAAACCAGAGATCATAGTTGCTTCAAAAATAAGGTTAACAATAAATTTTTACAATAGGATCATTATCTTGAGGAGAAGTCTCCTAAACATTTGAATTGAAACAACAAACTCTGAATTCCTACTTGGCTCCATATCAAGGTTGCCACTATGAAATCTGCAAATTACATCAAGGTAGCCATGGAGAACTGAAAACTGATAGGGAGACAAACAGATTCAACAAAAAGACACATTCAACCAAATAATCCCATACCAGGTTTTCATAATAGGTTCATTATTGAACTAGACTAGGGAGAAGGTGGATTTTTCCAAGGTAGGAGAAGTCAATCACAACACCAAAACAGATGCCCCTTCCAAGGCTAATAATCACAAGAACTTCTATTTTTTCACTTCTTAATTCTCAAAACACAAAATGGTTTGTATTGACAAGTAGGGGCCCATATCACCCTATTTTCTCCCTCTCCTCATCATAAGGAGAGACTCTGCACTTACTTGAAGTCCAACTGATGCCCTCCTCCTATACATGACCATTTCTGCCCTATCCGAGGGTGGGTAATGCCAACACAACCCTTACACTTTTCCTCATAAAATAAAATGTAAAACATGAAAAATTAAAAAAATTAAGAAACCCTTAACACACATGCAGAAGGCCTACTTAAGCAATGAAAAACACAACATGAAGAACAAGAACTTGAAGGATTCCTACCTTCACAAATGGTTATGTAAAACTAAAATTTTGAGAAGAGTTATTCCTTCTTCCTCCTTTAGTCCTAGCTTTACTCTCTCTAAATGTGGAGATTGGTTGAATAGTCTTCAACCCTCAACTTTGCAACTAAATAGTCTCTTAACTCATCCACCTAAAAATTGCAATAACTTTAAAGTTAACTAAGGTCTTCTAGGGTCTTCCAACATGATCCTACCATTATGGAAACCTTTTTAATGGAGTGTAAACTTGAAAAACTCAAGAAGAAGTTCCATTTTCGCACTAAAGGAAAAATGGGATATTTTGGTGGTCATAAATGTCAACAAAAGGGTCTAGAGGGGTGGAAAATGTCCCCAACCCCTACACATACCCCCTAGGCACTTGGTTTTCATTAATTTTATCATGTAGAATCATTTTAGGACCTATTAATTGGCTTGAAATATTTGGACTTTCTAAAAACCCTAGGAATGCAAACTTACCATTAAACCCTAATTAGGGTAATTAATCTAGGTTACCAACTAATTAGTCTTAGGTTACTAACTTATTCCATCTAAGATTATCAGGATACTTGGCTAACCCTAATTATCATGTTGATACACATTTACGAATTATGAGTGTCAAGTGAAACCATAAGATCACTGTTACAAAACATGAAACACTTTTCGATTACAAAATGATACACACATTCCAATTATGATACAAATAAAATATGAAATAACGAGGTCTAAATCTTTAATTAGACCCAACCTTGGGTTTCATAGATAGTAAATATGGTTGATTAGTGGTTCTCCATTAGATTTCTTAGCTTATAATCCTACACACTAAATTCACACATCAGTAGCTCGAGAAAAATCACATGTATATAGTTAAAACTCATCTAGAACCACATTAATCAAAACATCAATCTTCATATAAATAACTACTATCTCATTCCTACTCATATATTTAACCATTAAAAATTGCATAATTAAGGTGTTAATCATATTTCTAATCCTGCATTCATTTACTATACTACATCATTAATATGTATACTCATAAAACATTAAATAATATGATTAAGCAACTTAAATTAAAGCATCACACAATATAAAATAACATAATAATGTCTAGCCCATCAGAAAATATCTTGACATATTGAGTCATAATATATCAAAATAAAAATGTATTAGTTGTACCAAGATGGGTTGGGGCAAGGCCTCACAAAATCTCTAAAAAAAAGTTCAAGATCTGATGAGGTTGAGAAAATTGAATTAACAAAGAAATTTGATGAACTTAGAACTTAGAACAATAGAGCAAGTTGAAGAACCTAAGCAAGATGATTCATCCAAAGAGATAAGACATGAATTCAAAGGTAGATGCTACATATGTAATGAAGTTGGACATATGAAGAGAGATCACACAGGTAAGTCTTTTAAACCTATTACTAATTTCTATTGTTATAATTGTCATGGTTATGGACATAAGGTAGTAGAATGTAAGAAACCTAAGTTTGTTGATGATAATAAGAATAGTATAATGTTTAGGAATACCAACCTTGCAGGTAATGGAAGAAATAGATCACAGAGCAAATCTAATGGAAAGAAACATGATGGTGAGAAAAAAGCATTATTTTAATTACAAATGTAACAATCCTGGACATATTGCGAGGAATTATGGAGCACCTAAAAGTCAAAATGGGAACAATCAGAGGAGAAATGCACCTGTATATCAGTTATCAATAACTTTGGACACATAACAAGATTCTATAGAATGGACAAAAGGAACTTTAATAGGAACCCTAATCACAAAAGGAACAACAATAGGAATGATAGAAGGAATGAAAATGGAGCCAACAACAGTTAGAAAGAAGCAGTTAAGGAACATGCTAAGGAATTCAAAGAAGCATTTGTGAAGGCTTGTAATCTAGAGAGTTCACATATAGTATTGGAAGATCAATTCTTTGATGCACATGATGGAAAGTTGAAGCAATAGATTGTTTGTGGCTCAACCTATCTTAATTAAGCTACTACAATAGCAACACAACATTAGTGGTTAGAACTGATGTTAGAGAGTGAGTTAGAGATTGTGCAATTAATAGAAGGTAGAGACATAGAGGGAATGCTATGGTTCAATGCACAATTCTTGATGTGATCGCACTAAATGAGAATTGT
Organism: Cupressus sempervirens; assembly: GCA_028749045.1. Taxonomy (NCBI): domain Eukaryota; kingdom Viridiplantae; phylum Streptophyta; class Pinopsida; order Cupressales; family Cupressaceae; genus Cupressus; species Cupressus sempervirens. The sequence continues at coordinate 92,648,787 of CM053788.1, forward strand.
AAATAAAGGTCAGTGTTAAACAAAGACAATATTATCAGTTTGTGGTAGATGCTCATTTATTGTACAGTGCAATTTGAAATGATTTAAGGATAGTGAACAAGATTTGATGTACCATTTGTTCATGTGAAGTGTTTTGAGTGAATTTAAGAGTGAGTTGACAATAATTGAAGTGTGAAGCAAGTTTGTGAAGATGAAGGTTGCAAAAGCCCTAAAATCATGAATTTGAGGTATTTTACAAAGTATTGAATCCAGTTCCGTGAAGTATTTACAATTATTGAGGAATGATTAGTCAAAGAGTGTATGATGTTAGTGACAGACCAAGGTATGAGTTCAAGAAACATCCATTTGTTTCTTTATTAGATGATCCTGTAGGCACATTTTTGAAAGTTCCAGAAAATGTGTTACATGTAGAAGATATAAGGAGTTATATAGATTGCAAAATTGAAAGTATAGGTGATGAGGAGATTCATAAGGACTTAGGAATCATGTGTAATAATGACTTGTCCCTGAAGTATGAACTCTATGCGCACCTTGAAGATTTGAATTTGGTGAAGTATATGTTCTACGCAAAGTTCAACAATCATGAGTGGACCCAAATTATATTGAGCAAAATACATGATGATATGTTCTGGTTAGGTGATGCATAGATTGTCATTGACAATGACATAATCCACAAGGTCACAGGATTTAGCAATGAAGGTTATAATCTTGTTAATGAGAAAAGCATCAAGAAAATAATGGAGACAAACTTGAAAACCAAGTTTAATAGAAGGAATGTGAGGGTTTATCCTATTTAGGATAAAGGAGTCGATTTGTTGACCAAAATATTACGGTACAAGTTGAATCATGGATCAAGGGTAAACTCTGTACCAACTGGTTTCCTTAATACAACATATGTGAAGATCGTTGAAAGGAGTAAAGTAAATTTGTGTGACATTGTCAGAGTGCAACTTTTGGACAATATTGCAAAGATAAAGAAAACTAAGAGTGAAGTATTTAGATTTGAGTCCCTATTGACTCATTTGTTCTTTTATGTTACAAAGAAGTTTCTTGGAGTAATTAATTGGGATAGCACAAGTGCGCAATAAAGATTGTAACTCAAAGTTATAGATCCAAACCTAAGAATGTTACAGACATTGATATTGATAGGGTGATGAAGAATTTCCAGTCTGAGATGAAATTGAGGTATAGGATACCTCCCTATATGGTAGAGAAGTATAAGGATGATTTGTGCTTCATGGTAGAAACTGATAACACATGCATGGAAGTAGTGAAACCTAGAGTGAAATTTGTTGAGCCTATGGGCTATGAGATGAGTGCAGAACTAATTGAAGGGTATGTGAAGATCATACTCGAGTCTAAACATGACATAGAATGTCCTAGATGGGGGACATATGATGAAAGGTTAAGGATTGCAGAGTCTGAGCTCCACAACAAGGAGAGAAAGACGAAAGTAGAGAAGGAGATAGATTCCCTACTAAAGGAATCTGGCATGAACATGCAGGAATTCAATGAGATAAAGGGAATTGTGTTGGGGATGAAGGCTAGTGGGTAGACAGAAGTGTTGGCAACAATGCCTATTATAGTAGAAGGACCTTCAGAAGGACTAACAATGGTACAACCCTGTGTGCAAGCTCCCATTGCACCATATGCAACAATTGTGTAAGAAATCAAGGAGGCAGTCAGAGGTGGAAGGACCTATTGCACAAAGGAAGTTAGGGACATTGGCAAAGGTTAAGCAAGAACTTGCACCTCATGCAAAGAAAAGAGCAAATCAGATCAATAATGGGCCTAAAAAGAGGAGGAAAACCATGCAAGTGAGTAGTTTTGAAAGCTCAGATGATCATGATGAAGATAAACCTATTGAGCAAGATGTGTAGGAAGCCAAGATAGCCACATGAAATAAAGCTTGGAAACCAAAGGTAGAGAATCTAAACATGTAGATTATAAATAATGACAATTTTGTTCAGTTGAATAAATTTAGCATGTATAACAGTATGAATAGGAGGAAATTAAAGAATGCTATTATAAGAAATATTATTCTAAGTAATAAGAGATTTGATAGCATTCAAAATAAGATTCCTGAAGACCTATACAATAGGTTGATCAATAGGAAGAGAAGAGTGTTAGAAGAAGATTTGAATATATGAGGATCACATTCATAAATAAGTTATGTGATGTTGGATCAAAAGAGGAATCTGAAATTTTTTTGAAGGGTATTAAGCCCTTGTTGAGGAAAAAAAGTAGAGCAATTCTTCTTATGGGAGGCAATTATGAGGAGGTAAGGCAAGAAACAGAGCAGGCTATAATGAAATATATGTCCTCAGTACCTAAGGAGAGTGCAGAAGCAAAGGATGATAGTCTAGTATATGTATAGGAAGATACACCTTCTAGTGAAGAGGAAGAGGCATAAGGGACACAAAAAGCACTATCTCCACCTCACATTGTTATGGGTACTAAATCCATGCAAGTGGATAGTACACACATAATTGTAGATACAAAGGAGAATCCATTTGTAGTGTATAGGGAGAATATTGTTGGCAATATTACTACCTATACCAATTCTGATGATGAAGAGCAAGAGAAAAAGAAGAAGAAAAGAAAAGAAGAGAAGATGAAGAGAAGAAGAGGAAAGAAGAACATGAGAAGAAGTAGAAAGAAGAATGGGAGAAGAGGTAGAAATAAGAAGAGGAAAAGAAAAGGATAGAAGAAGAAGAGAAGAAGAAGAAAGAGGCTAAGGATAAGAAGAGTGCAGAGGAATAGATGAAAAAGACAATTGTATCTTCAGTAGTATCAATAGTTGGAACATCAGTACCTATTCCATTTGATGATGAAGATAAAAAAGAACTAATAGACACTTTGAGAAAATTGTTTAAGAAAAACAAATTTGTAAAGTCTTTGGAGAAGACCCTTGCTAAAGTCTTGGAGCACATCTAGAAGATGGTTTCCACAACTATAGCTAATCCAAACTTGTAAACCAAGGCAAAAGACTTGGTGAAGACCTTTGATGGGGAATTCACAACCTTAGCTGAAGTAGCAATAATGCAAGCACAAAATAATCATGATGCAACCCTATTCAACATAGTGTGTACTAATGTGCATAATGATTTGAAGGCACTTGATGGAAATATCAAGGAATTGAGACAATGTATTGCTGAAGGTAAGAAGTTGTATGGATAGTGTGCAACTTCTTACACTTACTTATCTGATTTTGATGGAAAGATCAAAGGCCATATGAGTAAGCTTCAATCACTTACTACAAGATTGCAACAACCAAATATCATAATTGAAGATTCTGAGAATGAGATTAGGAAGATCCACAATGTTGTTAGAAGCATTGAATTTGACAGAGAGAAGGTAATAAGAAGATTCTCTATTCTTGGAGAATATCTAGCACCCAAGGTCATTGTTTTGCAAAGGCATTTGGAGGAATGTCTTTTAGCAAAGAATTCCTATGACAATTTCACCTATACTGACTTGAGCATAGTTGAAGTAGCATCCTATGCACTTTGAACACTCATCAGTCTATCAGATACATTCAAATACAACTAGAAAAAGGACTTTGATAGATTAAAGATTGATTTTGCAGATTGCATATCTAGAATGACAAGTTGAGCAACAACATGCAACAAGTTTTTGTGATACAGTTTTTGACACCTTTACCATTGATGTCAAAAGGGGAGTATTGTGTTACTATGTAGAGAAAAATTGTATAGATGTAAATGTATATGTAAGGGGGAGCTTATGTATGTATCAATGTAAAGGAGTGATAAGGAATATAATGATCCATCGAAACATGAAAAAAAAATTGTTATTTCTTGAAGGCAATTTTTGTATCTAGGTATTTTATTTGTTTCTATTTTGTATGACATCATGTATTGACTTAGCCAATTTTTCCAAATGTTTCCATCAATTCCAAAAAGAGATATTGTTAGCAATATGGTCAATTATATGTCTTGATGGTTGTAATTTATGGCAACATATACTCAACATTTTATTTATGCATTCAAAGACATGAAATTGTCTAAGTATTAGACAATACAATGAACAGATCTTAACATTACAGATGATGCACAGAGAATTAGCTTATGTAAAGTTTGAAAGCTTTGTGACACCTTCATGGTAATGTTTACCAGTACACATGTGTGTATGATCAATATGACACAAGTTACAATAATTTTAACTGTGTTGGTATTAACAGAGTATAGCAGAAAACAATATTGTATGGCCTTAGGAATTGTTTTACTTTCAAAATAATTACTAAGTCATGTTAAGTCAACTATGTGGATATTATTTTATATTATGTCAAGTGTGTGAAAACATGGAAACTGATTGAGAAACAATTTGTGAATGCACAAGATATAAGTAAAGATCTTATGTTGCGCAAATAAGTGGGAAAGTGAGTTGTGCAGTGAATGTATGTGATGCACAAATATTGTGGAAGTTACATGATTAGAAGTGACATGTGCACTATGAAATCTGATATTAGATCAGAGCAAGTGTGAGATACAACAACAACCCAATATTGTATGTATATCTATTTTGTGAAGGAATTGAATTGTATAATTGCATGTTAGGGCAGTGGGGTCTACTTAAATACATTGTGATTGATCTACCAACTCCTAACAGGGTTGAAGCAACTTCTAATAGGGTTGAGGCTTCTAACAAGTCCTCGTCCTCTAACAAGGACTCAAGACTATGTACTTCAAAGACTCCTAATAGGGTCAATATCCTTAACGAGATCCTATTGTTTAGTGAATCATCTAGTGGGTATCATCCCCACCAGGGTTTTCCCTTGGCTAGGATTTCCCTAGTTAACAAATAATGGTGTTATAATTTCTCTGTGTATGGTTATATTTACTGTTCAATATTATTGGTTTACTTTCATATGCAAGTTATAAAGTAATTAATAATATTCAGGTGGACAAGAGATTGTAGAATATTGATTCACACCCCCACCCCCCGCCCTCTCAGTATTATCTATTTGTAATAGAGGAAAGGTAAGAGCATGGATCAAGATCTAACTAATCAGAAAATTAGCAAACCTTCCCTACCCATATGATCACAAACCTAGAAACTAAAAACCCTTAAATCCCTCATCATGCGCTTGCCCATTGTATGCACTCTAAAATGGTCACCTTGACTATGTGCCCCGGTTTCATAATTGATCTCAAGCTTGAATCGATATTTAAATCACCATTTCTTTTGATCAAACTAAATTATTTGAATTATTTAATTAATAATTATTATTTTATATCAATTTCCTTGACTAAATTGGAGTTAACTTACTTAATTAATTTTAAATAAATGGTTGGATCATCTTTATTTTTGTATTATTTAATTAAAGGAATTTGCTCCCTTTTAATTAAATAAAACCCCCTCACTTAATTTTATGTGCAACAATTATTATTTTAAAAGAAATAATTAAATAAATGTCACACACTTTATTTTATAAGAAAAGGGATTATTTTACATTTAAATTAAATTAAAACACCCCTCATCTTATAATTTTTATGGAGTTTTACACTCCACATCTTTTAATTAAATGCTAATTGCACATTCTCTTATGTGGGTCACACCTTTTCATTTAATTTTCATTTTCCCTCCAATTTGGGAATGCCTCTTGGCTTTGGTATATAAGGAGACCTCCTTCCTTCATTTTAAGAGAGGTAAATTTTATTATCACCATTATTTTGGAGCTTTCATGCAATTTCCTTGAAGAGGCAAATTTTATTATCACCATTATTTTGGAGCTTTCATGCGATTTCCTTGAAGAGGCAATTTTATTATCACCATTATTTGGAGCTTTCATGCAATTTCCTTGAAGGGGCAATTTTATTATCACCATTATTTAAAGCTTTCATATGATTTTCTTGAGGACTTGGAGCATTCTTGCATGTTCATGATCATTTGAATCTTCCATTGATTGGATGTACCTGTGAAGACCAAGGCTAATGTTCGTATGAGAGCCACCACTACAAACCTTTGAAGGTCTTTGCACATTGGTGATAGGAAGCTATGAGTTGATTCTTGAGATCTTGCGATTTCATGTTGTTATTTTGAAGGATTTCAAGTATAAGGATTCATAGCAGTGTGTTTGCATATTTTTCCACATTTTTCACACACATTTTTGGCACCCACCATGGGGCAATCGACCTCTTTCATGCTGGTTTTGGATATTTCTAGAGCGAACCCCTTGTGTAGAGTTCCTTGGAGAAGAAAACCCTAGATTTTAAAAAATTTGACCATATCTCCCAAATAGCTAGGTATTTTGATCTTTTTTTTTTTGTAAGGTGGTGACATATCAAAAAAGCTTCAATCCAATTTTTCAGATTTTTTTGAGGTATTTTTAATTTTTTAAATAATTTTTTCCTTATTTTTAATGAAAAATTATTTTAAGGAGAAAATTAGCGTATGTTTTGGAAAATTATGCATTTTTGTAAAGTTGTTTGAATTCTAAATAGAGTTAGTTCTTTGTTTTTTTATTTTAGAGATCAGATTAGGGCTCAATAATTCAATTTGCAAAAACTAGTCTATTTTGACAAAATGGTTCTCTAGGGCACAAATTAAAAGATCCTTTCAAAATTCTAACTTTTTTGGAAAGCTCTCTGATTTTTGAGAGGGGTCTTTTTTTCTATATTTAGGGTTTTGGATTTGAATTCATATAATATAGGTCCAATCTTGATGACTAGGTCAAAAATCAATAAAAAAGGCATTTAATGAATAGCTTGCATTTAATTTTACAATGGATCAATGCATGATGTGAGCTTTCATTTGGATTATTTGATGATTATTATCACTCTTAAAAATAAGACTTTCAGATCTAACCTTAGTTTTGTATAAGTTGGATATATATTGCATATCTTGTGTTTGCTTGTTTTTCTTGTTGCTTTGTTTGTTGCGAGCGAGCGTTCAAGTGTAAATGAAAGGTACAATAGAGAAAAGACATGTTGCAAATATTATTAGATATTTTTTGGATCTCTATAACATTTGGATTTGGAACTAAAACAAACATCTCATGTGTTTGGCTTGAGTGCTTTTACATGCTTTCATAGATTCACACTTCATTTGGTGCTCTACAATTGGATCTAGATTTGCTTTCACACATCTTTGTTTCACATAGTAATTAGGCCCTATGAACACTATTTGGGAGATCTTGAGAGACTAAGCTTGATTCACTTGCTTTACATGCGAAGCTCCTTTTGATAACGGATCCCCTTATAAGTAGGGAAGGATATTTGTCATTATCTCACTATTTCACTTGGATTTGTCCTCAACATCCATTAGTACTTTCTCTTTTGAGATTGGTGGTGTTTGTTGTTAAATTTTTCAAAAAGCTGGTGAGGTGATTTCAAATTAGCGTGTCAAAGAATCTTGTTTGCTATGTTTGGGTGAGGTGAAGAGGCTAGAGGAGTATGCTCTGTTCCCTTTTGAGCACATCAGAAACTTGGAACCCTTGAATCCAAACCAAGTCTCCATGTGGTACAACTTTGTGAGTCTTCCTTGATTTGAGAGGGTTAAACCATAGTGGACATTCCCTTTATTGGGTCAACCACATGGATGGTACCTCAAGTGATAATAGCCATTTTTGACATGGTAGTAGCAACTGCTATATAAATGTCCTTGTGGGAGAAATCCCCACGAGTGTAGTCTTTTATTGGGTTGTCAGATCTCCTTAGTATCTTTGATTGATTGAATTCTTAGAATATGTCAAAACCTTGGTGCGTTGAGATTGGATTTTGCCCACTCTAGATTGCAAAATCTGTAGAGTTGACCATTACTAAGAACCATAGTGCTACCAACATTTTGTTTTCTAGGACTATGTGTGTAATTGGAAAACATTTTGAGAACATACATAGTAGTGGTTCTAGGGATTAGATTCATACTATGACACTATTCTTGTTCATGCACAAGGTTGCTTTGTCCCTTGCCCATTGCTTGTAGACGTTTGCTTGAAATCCTTGATTGCTATTCTTTGTGCTTGATTATTATTTATAAATCTGAACTTTATCTTGGTTAAAAAAGGACAATTCATCATTCATCATTCATCATTTGGACTCTAGGGTAACCATGTTTTTGTCATTCCTGAGTTGATTTGACCATTGTGGACCCAATCTTGAGCATCTAAACTTGTTGTCACTTTGGATCCTTGCATCATAGCTATCTTTGAGTTACTAAGTCTTGTCTTATCTTATCACCAACATCAAAACTTGCAAAGTTAGAGATTTCCCTAGTGGAGAAAGTTTCTTTGGGATTCTTTGATTTCATCCTTGGATTGTGGGTATTCACTTGTCTAAACATATCAATTTATCTCATATTATTACATTTTATTATAGAACATTATAACTCTTGGACAATTTCACAATTGTGAGACCAATAGTGGCATATTGTGTTAACCAATCGTGAGACCTCTATTGGCTAATTAAGTTAATGAGAGTGATAGACAATTACATTATTACACCTTATTAATTGGACAAGTGATTACTTTACTACCCAAGAGTGATACCAATGCTTCTTGGAGTCTTCTTATTTACTAGTGTTTTCCCTCTCATACCGGTTACAACTAGGTTTCAAGTGAGTCACGGTAAACAACCTCAAGTCAACTTTGGTCAATTATCCTTAGTTCCAACTTGTCAAAAACGTAAAGGAAAAGAACCTATCTTTGATCAAACACCTAAGGAAAAATGGAAATTGAGTTTACTCCTCCTAGCAATCTTAGTAAATTGAACATACCTAGGACCTCTTCACTTTTTGAGCAAGACATGTTATTCACTAGAAGCAAAGATAAAAGCATGGATGACATGATAAATGATAGATTATTGAGACAACATGGGGTTAAACCTTTGGGATCTTGCATAACTCATGAAAATATTGATGGAACTACCTCAGGAAATGATTTTTTTGGAGGAAATCAATGCTACTTTCCATTTCTTGCTCCTCCTAGATTATCACCTAAATCTTCTCACCCAATGGATGATAAAATTAGACAAGATGAATTGGAAAAGATAGCATACTTGGAGAAGCAAGAGAAACAAGTAGCACAACAAATCAAAGCAAGTTTTGCTAGGTTTCAAGAATTTCTCAACAAAACTCCAAGAACCCCTAATGGTCAGTTTAGTAAAGCGAGTATGTAATGCCCCACCAAGGGATCCAAAAGAATTAACCTAAATTTTACTAAGTCTAACAACTACCACATCCACATGAAAGAATAATTAAAGAGTCCAATGTCCATATAATACATTTGTTCCAAATGCCTATTCGGAATGCTCAATGATCCACTATACATGTCATAGGGTATGAAAGACATAAAAGAATATACATATGTGAAATAAAGTACATCATCTCATTCTAATCCATGACGCAAGTGTAGTAAGGAAAACACATTTCTACATGATACCACATCATAGAAGATATAAACATCCATCATAAAAGATAACCATAAATCATAACACATAATTATCTAAGTGCACGGTTCCTTCCAATCGTAAATAGCATCATTAGACCATCATGGGCCCTAGCCATCCCTCCGTGCGTAACATCCCAAGCCACCAAAGAGATCATCGGTACTATAGTAATAGGAATGTCACTCCTAAACATACTACAACATATGCATAAAGAAGTCTAATCATGCAAAATAAAGTATAAGATGATTCTATAAGCAAATAACATCATCTATCACTTGATAATCATCAATATAAAGAATCATGTTAGCAAATATCATCCATCATAATGATCCATGAATAGAATGAAGATAAATACCAACAAAGAATGCTCCAGCCATGGTGACTATGGATGGATCTCCAAATGGTAAGAGTGAAAATGCACTACCACCCGACCATGTGGAACCTAAATGGCCCACTCCCACCACAATGAGGAGATAGTCTCAAGTCCCAAACAAGATATCAAAACACATAACACATATACTCTCTAAGTCTGGAAATCCTAAAAGTATACTAACTCAAAGGTTCCAACACATAGATTGACATCTACACCCAGAGGCACAACAAAGACATGTAGGAAACCTACTATGTAAGCAGGAAAGTTTCATCGCACGAATCACACTAGAGTTACCTTGGTAGTCTCTCAATAGAATTCGGCCCCCTAGTGATCCCTATGTGGCCACTAGTATCCTCTCATACTGATGAGGCATACTATAGAATGCAAGGTCGCAACCAAGCATTCTCTCTACTCCCATCCCAGTTTGTACTAGCACTCGAGGCATGGGTGAGAACATACAATTATCTTATTAGGTTAATTTTAATCCCCATTTAGTGTAAATGTTTTCACTTATTAAATAACTTACAATGAGTTACCCTGGTAGCCACTTAGGGCCCCGACCCCCATTGCAAGCCACTTTTCGACACTACAAGTAGATAACCTACCCTAGGCTCAATAAATCACAAATAAAAAAATCACCTCAGTCCTGAACAAGCAACTAGAGAAATACCAAAAGATAATTCATAATAAGAACATCAAATCTCTATGAGCAAATGAAAAGCATCCATTGATAATCATGACCACAATAGTTCTCTATTGGCAACTGAAGGTATCAATGATAATCATAATATCCATCAATCCTCATCGAGCAACCATATAGTATTCCAAAACAAATCTCAATATCTATATCAATGATAAATCACAACATCAATCAATTCTCAACAAGCAACCGGAAGGAATCTCAAAACAAATAATACTGATCGAAGACTCCAAAATGGTCGAGTCAAACATGTCACAACATGACATCATCAAGATCAAAATGAACACTTCAGTCCCATCAAGGTGATTGGAAAGTAATCCAAGTATAACTGATCGATGACTCAAAAATGGTTAAGTCAAGTGTCTCATACACATATAACTTAGCTTCACACAAGAAGACTAATGAACATCAACACACAACAAATAAAAACATCTCATAGAGCATACCATCACATAACCATGGTTGGGTTTAGAAAGATCGAGATCAAATAACATCAACATGACATCACATCTCATAACCCCCAAGCCTCTGGTAACAACCTAAGACTGGTCAACAATCTAGTCAACCCCAAAACTCAAAAACCAAAACAATATATATACATTAGTGTAAGTTTCATGTTTGGGTTTAGCCTTGAATACACAATATCACTTTATAGTAAAGTTCCAATTTTCACTTTAGTGTGAGTTTTCAAATTTAAAGAGGCACATCTTATTTGATATAGTTTAACCCTTTCATTTCAACAAATAGAATACAAAATTGCCCCAATCAAATTCCCAAAATAATAAAGATGCAAATACATGTTTCACTTTTCTCTTGAAGTCACATGGTTATGCCAGGGATGAGGTTTCAGTTTTCTTTTCAAGTAAATTTTAAGTGCATAAGATTCTTCGTTAAGTCTCTAAGTCAACCCATCTATCTCTTCAGATAAAACATAGAATTATCCCTCCATTATTTGGAAACAATTTTCTAAAATAATAAGAAGATAATTATTTACTTATATAAATCATTAGACTACTCCCCATTAACTTATAATAAAATCATTCATATGACTTACTAATGTCAATTTAAATAAAACTTCTCTAATTCTAAGAGCGTCTTTCATTATTCAAGTTATTAGAATATTGCTTATTGACTTTTAAATAATTAATTTACAAACTTCCTTAAAACACTCTTCAAGGAAATCATTTATTAAAATAATCTTCATTGATTCAATCTCGTGAATTTCATTCAACCATAATCCAAACCATTGACATTCGAATAGTAATTTATTAATAATAATGCATAGCAAATTACATTAAAGGTGAATCTATAGTACCTGTCTCACCATTATTCAAATTATTGGAATAATATTTATCAATTTTATAATTTCCTTTAAATACTCTAGGGACAATCATTCATCTAAACTAATCTTTATTGATTTCAACTATATAATTGCCAACTTCATCAACTCCATTCATGACTCAATATTTAGATAACTCCGTAAGCCAATTAATCTTTATATTGCATTTAAAATTAAGTTAATTAACAACTAATTATCAAGTTTATCATTAATAAACTTCAATCAACTAATTTCTAATTAAAAGAATATTAACTGCAAATCCATGTTAAAATCTCCTTTCTTTTAATATTAATTAACTTTTTAAATTAATAATTTATATTAACATTGTTAATAGAATAATTATATTTTATTACACATTAATATATACTATTGATTGACCTTCGATGGATAAACCTCACACAGACCCGGTGTAAATTTGTCATCATTTCCCCCGAAATAATCAATAGCTATAAAGACAGTGTCCCCGGTGCTGAAGAAATCAGATTCCCATGAGTCATAGCCCCACCATCCACGTCAACTTAATAATCAAATGAAGACATGTCTGATCTATGCTTAAATGAAAAGTCACCATGTAACCTAAAGAACTAAAATATCAGACAAGAGATAGGGCTTAAATACAGTTGATAACAGCAAAGGTCAATTGACTAGATTGGAATCTAATTCCTTTGAAGGATTAATTAAATCTCATATACTATGTTGAAACTCAAATCCCTGACCTGAAAAATTCACAGTCAAAGCTAACCTGAAAACTCCTAATCCTCTGCAGAGATTGATGCTATGCAAAACCTCCATTAGATGAACATTTTTACGTTTCTTCCCAGACAATCAAAAACCCTAATGCATTTGATATCTGGCGAACAGTGTCATGCACATTTATAAACATAAGTTAAGCTTTAATTATAAACAAATCAGACAACAAAAGCAAAAAATGTATAAAGCAATTTACATATCGCTGACATCATTATGTTATGCGATTTAAATTGCTGATGATAGCATGAGAGGCCGTGCCTGCAACTCGGCGTAGGGTAGACAACATATATTAATGTTTATATATATATATATATATATATATAATTAAATAACAACCATTATTAAAACCTTATAATATAATTTTAAACACATATTATATTAACAATATAATATAATACCCACAACATAATTTTAAACCACATCATAAACTTTAATTAAAATAAATCCCTCTACGATTTTTATGAATCATTGCACTTGGTAATACAATGCCCACCCATTAAAGGGTGCTGCCGTGGCAGAGCACAGCGAGCAGTGTGCTTATTTTCATGCCCATTGCACTCCCGATATTGAAGGCTACGAATCTTTAAATGAGCCAAACGCACAAGAAAAGCTTTGTGGTTTGATAGTCAATTTGTAGATGAAGATCGAAATGGAACACTATGCTATGTAATCACCCATTTATAGAGTGGTGAATAGGTTTTGTTCAAATCATGTATTCAAAGTCATAACATCAGTAGGATGGTGAAATTCTCAGTATGTTGTCTCAGCGCTGAATTGATCGTGCCCACGCAAACCCTAATGTTAAGTACTCACATCTCTATTCAAATTAATAGATTCATAACCAAATTGTTATCCCACCTGCTTAACTATTTGAAGCCAAGCATATATATAGATAGGGCCTGTCGTGCAGCTTGCCTTACTTTGTTTAAGATATTGTTATATATATATATATGGTGGACATAATGAGCAATATGGCTGGCTAGTTATAGAAGGCCATGCGGTCTTTCTTAGAAAGGACCACTGCTTATGTGCCGCCTGCAGTCAATCGTGAAGTACAGTGTGCATAGTCCACTCATGGCAATAGTCGTTAAATGCCTTCATCCTAGTACTGCTACAATTTTTGCAGCATGGGTTTATTAAGGTCAAGGCAATGAGACAAGTGGGGTGCGGTGATATAACCCCGCCACCCCAAAGCTATAAAAAATATATAGATATTTTAATTATTTTATTTTTAATTAAACTTTTAAAATGACAGCCTTCTACATATCTAATATAAGAATACATTTTCTTTAAGATAGATTCTTATTTAATATATAACAATCCAATACCTCCCCCTTCTATAAAAGATTAAAATTTATTTTATATATATATTTGTAACAAAATTTGCAATTGTAGTCTAATAGGCGAATCACTATTAATTATTCAAATTTTCAATTATCAATTCATTCTCAAATCAACCCTTCCCAAGTTTAATTCTCAATGCCATTTTAATTCGAACCCAAACTCGATTCAAAACTTAATTTCTTGTATTAATGAAACTAGGGTCTTCTAATTGGGTTTTCTCTTTGATTTTTTTGCTCACAGATAGAATCAACATGCATATCAATGTTTCCATCATAACAATCGTTCATCACAAGGACTATCGAAGTATTCATCTAGCAAACACGATGAAGACAGGAAGAGAGAGAGCATAATAAAATATGCAAAAATAATCACAAGTGCCTACCTGTACATTGATGCTGATTCGCTACGCCTCAAAAAATTGTATAGAAATCCCTTCTTGGACACTGATGCTAATTCACTATATCTCAAAAAATCGTAGAGAAGCTCCTCCTTTTAGATCCCTCTCCTATCCAGAAATCCCTTCCTTCTCTGACATTCACAATTCCTCCAAGAACTGAATCCCCTAGTGACTAGATGTGCTTGTAGAAGCATATGAGCTTGTCAAAGCATATGAGGTTTTGAAGCATATGAGGATGTAGAAGCATACTAGGAGAGCCTGTATATAAGGGCCTCTAAGATGCATCTAGAATGTGTCTAGAAAGAACTAGGAGATAAGCATGACAACTAAGCACATAACTTCCATGATAAGAAGATGAACATGATGAGGTTTCTAGAATGTTGTAGACACCATGTGCTCAAATAATATGCCAACTCCTAAGTGTAGACAACATGTGCATACTTAGAGTGCAAGCTCCTATGTTGTCAACATGACAACTCCCAAGAGCTCGCATACACCTATGTGAATAAATATTAAAATAATGCACATTAATTTATTTAATATTCAATTTATTTATTTTTATTAGTTTATTAATTTTAAATCTCTTGCACTCGTCATGTGGTCATGACATTTTAATAAATTAATTTCTTTTCCATTTTTAAATTTATTTTTGAAATTTAATTGATAAAATATATAATAATATTATTTAGCATTTATTTAAAAATGAACTCTAAATATGTTATTATTAAATTAAATAAATATTGTCACGTTCCAAATTTAAACTTATAACTTTTATCTTCAAATTTAATTCTTCTTATTTAATTAATTTCCTAATTAATTAAATAAAATAAATATTAAAATATCATATTAATTTTCTATTAAATTAAACCATTAATTAAATCTTTTAATTAGGCTTAATTAATAGATAATTCATCGAGAAAGAGTTCGGCAATGATAGCAAAATGCAAACTAGGGCATGCACTATAGAGTATGTATACGGAAGCCCAAGCTAGAAAAATGGCTAAATATATGGTTGAACAAATGGTTAATGATATTCTTTCTTAGAGAGGTAATGTTTCTCCACCTCCTATATCTCCTAGAGGTGACAAGGAGAGATATCTTCTACAAGAAAAAAAAGCTTACATGAATGCATTCATACAACATGAGGTAGAAAAGAAAGCTCATGAAATAACACGTTAGAAACTTTTTCTTGGTGGTGGTAATGGTTCTCCACCTCCTTCTCCTCCTCTAAGAGTTACTAGACATATGCCACCTTCACAATCTTCTAAGGGAAATAGGAGACAACCATCTCCTCCTCCTAGATATCAACAAAGGAAAATGTCTCCTCCAAGGAATTCACAACAACACCCTCAATTTACTACACATGGTTTTGGTGTGGATTATGATTTATTAGAGCCAGACCTAGAATTTCACAAGTACATGGATCAATACATTCAGATTAATAAGGATAAATACTTCATGGATTTAATCAAAAAAGGTTTTGAAGTATCTTATGATTTTGATGTGAATAAGAATATTAAGAGATAAAATCCTTTATTTCAAGAACAAATTGAGAAAAATATGAAGATGTTAATGGATAAAATTACACCTAAGAATCCATTTTCTCTATAGAGTGTTTGTCCTCTACCTTTTGAGAGGAGCATTCTAGAGGTTGAATTCCCTAAGAAAATAAAATTTCCTCATTATGATGGGAATGGAGACCCTAGTGATCATGTGAGATAGTTTAATGTTTTGAGCTTGGAATTTGCACATAAAGATGCTTATCTTATGAGATTGTTCCCTAGGAGTTTAAAGGGTTAGGCTATGGAATGGTTCACTAAGATTACTCCCCCACTTAAGAATTTTGAGGACCTTGTTCAAAAATTTATTCAACACTTCTCTTACAATGTTCAAAAACCAGTTTCTTTGTTGGATTTATGCAACCTCAAACAAGATCAAGGAGAACCCTTTGTTACCTTTTTGCAAAGATGAAGAAATTTATGTTCTCATTGCTCTAGAGAAATTCTAGAAAAAGAGAAAATTGATATACTTGTGAGTAATTTGGTTCCTAAATTGAGAAATGAAATTGGCAAATGGGTGTTTGAGACTTTTCATAATATGGTAGAAATAACTTTTCGTATTGAATATGTTTTGAAGAATCAAGGAATTATCAAGCATAATAGAAACAAGAATAACAACAACAATGGAAATAAGAATATGAGTACTTCTTATAAAGGGAATCAATGTATGGTTAATGATGGTATAGTCGATGCACCTAAGTCTTATGTCCAAGCATTTTACAGGTTATCAGATAGTGTTCATGCTATGAAACTTCAAGCATCTTCTCAGAAAAATAATATAGATAATTCTAGATACAATTATAGAAATCCTCAAGAGAGAAGAAATTTTACAAAGATTGGTAGACCTTATGAGGATGTTTTGGAAGAGTTAGTTGATAGCAAGCTACTAACTTTGATTGAGAATTGGAAATCACCTCCTATGAAGGGTCCACGTTGGGATGATAATGCCTATTGTAAATATCATTAGAGTAAAACTGGTCATACTACAAAAAATTGTCAAAGGTTAAAACATGATATACAAAATTTGATTGATAATGGAAAGTTAGTAATTGATGGTGCCAATCATGCTACTAATAATGATCATCAAGCTTATAAGGATCCATTTCCTAAGCATGAAAATGGTGAGTCATCTAAGAATGGGAAAGCTCAAGTGAATTATACTTATTCTAATCAAAATTATGGATAATCTAATGCAGAAAATGTTATCAACATGGTTACAATTAAGGAAAATGATAAGGATTTGAATCATCCACATAATCTTGCCTTACATATTGAAGTCATGATTTGTAGAACTCTTGTTAGACGTGTGTTGATAGATGGGGGTGCTCGGTTGAATATTTGTCCTTTCAACATACTTGAAAAGTTGGGATATTCAGAACAAGATATTGACACTAGATAGAAGGTTACCATTAGAGCTTATGATGGTAGTGAAAGACAATCTAAAGGATTGGTTGTTTTACCTATTTAGATTGAGCTAGTTGAGAGAGATATTCTATTTCATGTGGTTGATACTAGTACCCTTTCTTATAACATTTTATTGGGTAGACCTTGGATACATGAAATGAAAGCCGTTCCTTCCACATATCATCAGTGTGTTACATTTTCACATAATGAAATTGAGATGTGTATTTCAGGAGTTAATACTTTGGCTATCAATAATATTTTAGTAGAATCACATATGCCTTTGGATAGAGTTTCAAATGAGATGGTTGAAGAACCTATAGAATGTGTGATAGAATCTAAGACACTTAATAGTGAAATGGAGGGATGTGAGGTTGTTTCTTTGGTTGAACCTTTACTTCCTATGGAAGAAGTGGAAGAAGGAACTGTTTTTAGAGATTGGATTTATGAAGAAAAAAATGATGATGGACCCATCTTTGATGTTTATGATGATGATGATGATGAGGAAATGTATATACTTGATCAACAATATATATGTGATGATTTGATCCCTTTTACTAATATTCTTTGGGGAGATGGACATGGTTCAGTTAATGAAGCTTCTTCTTCAAAAATTCAAAATGATTTAGACATACAAAACAATGATGAAAGAGCATATTCAAATAAGTATGAATTGGATTTATCTTTAGAGCCTTCTATAGTTGATTTGGGTATTGATGTGATTCATGCTTATGATTCTCAACCTAGTACAATTAATGAGATTTCACACTCACATATTTCTCATGAGCTGGATTCTCTAGTTATTAGACAACTTTGTGATTCAAGAGAAATTGAGAGGAACTTGATAGACTCTGATTCTATAGTTGCCAGCAAGGATGTTATTCATATTTACAATATTGAGCCTTTAGAGGATGAGGTTCCATCATTGAGAGTTACTCTTAATGGATTAGTGACAAATGAAGATTATAGAGTTATGAGATTACAAGAACTTGAGTTACTTGATTAGAAGAGAAAAACTGCTTTTGATCACATGAGATTTTATCAGAAAAGATTGTCTAAGACTTATGACAAGAAAGTTTTCCCTAGAGAGTTTTTACTGGGAGACCTTGTTTTGCATTAGAATCCTAAGAATCAGAAAAATAGAGATCAAAAAGGAAAATTTGAGCCTAATTGGTTGGGTCCTTTTATTAGTATAACTACTTTTGGATTGGGTGCCTATTTGTTGTCTACACCTGAGGGATATTAGCTCCCTAATCTTATTGATGTGCTTCATTTGAAAAAGTTCTATCCCCGATGTCCATTCTTGCGAGGGGCATCTATACATATTTAAGGGTCCTAAAAAAATACAAAAAAACTGATATATTCCAAAAATACAAAAAAAAATTATAAAAGAAAAAAGAAAAGAAATGGTATTTTTCAATATCAACAACAGTGTTCCTTAAATATCTTAAACACCAAAATAGTGTTTTTTAACACTACCCTTAGGGTCTTGTCTTGATTATGATGCTTTAGTTTATACTTAATGTTGAGTTATGCTTTGATCTTTCTTTGTATGATGATTGTTCATTTCTATATATACATTTTTACTGCACTATATTTGTATGTTTTTTTAATTCCCTTCCTAGTCATTTTTGCAGTAGGGGCATGTGGTTTATTTCTATTTTTATGAGTGATTTGATTAGTATTGATGAGTCTCTCTATGGTTTTCTCCAAGATGCATAGCTAGAGAACTCTGGACCATGAGACTCATTTTTGGTTGATTTCTTGCTTGTGTGGTTTTGATGTCAAGACTCGCAGTGTTTCTCAACACTGTCGATCCCATTCATATCATCATAGTTAGTCACCAATGATTGTGGGAAGCTTTCAATAACATTCATACCTTCAGATTACTTTTGTGATTAGTGATGATTGTGTGGTCTTTCCGATAGAGGTACATTCATATCTTCATGGTTTAGACCAATGAAGGTTGTGTAGCTCGGTTCGATGATTAAAAGTAGGATCTTAATCTTGGCTAAAATGAGTAAGTGCATTGAATGGATAGAAGCATCATATGGACATGAACATGCATTTTATCCCCTTATTTTTTTGAAGGTTTTTATTTGTTTTTTTACCTTTTGGAGGTCTCCATCATTTCTTTGCTATCAACTTTGATCACGATTGTACTTCTTAGTACACATCACTTGTTCGTGATCTCAATCAAAATGGCATATCTTGCATAGTTGATGGTTTTTGAGGCATTTTCCCTCTTCTTCTTTCCCTCTTCTTGTCTTTCATTTGCCCCCTTCTTTCTTTTGATTTGGGGCATGCTTTTTCATGCTTAATGATTTAACCTTGGTTTCTTGATCTATATCTTGCTTATCTTTCATCATGAACCTTTTTCTGATTTGATCATATCTATCTTGTTCTTGCTTAGCCTTTCCTTCATTTTGATTTTGATCCCGAGGGGGTAAGAACACTCTATTGAGCTTCATTGTTTGCAAAGTTGATTCAAAATCTACTCATCCTTTTTTGCCTAGCTTGGGGTAGATGATTATTGTACCTAGGGCAAGTCAATGCATGATTTTGCATTTTTTGGGTGTTGATATTTGTCTTTTTCCTTATATATATTTCATGAATTTTATAGTTGCTAAAAACTCTTTGGGTAGACCTAAAATTATAAGACTCGTAGCGACATATTACGTTCCACACACTATAAGACCCCAGATGGCATGTTGAGGGAACAAGATTTGGATGCTTAATCTTTATATATTTTTGACATAAATCAATCTTTATACACACTCTATTTTATAGTTCTTTGACTTAATGTGCTTGTCATGTATGTGGACGCACATTAGTCAAAGAGGGGCAAATGTATGCACCCTAAAATGGTCACCTTAACTATTTGCCCTGGTTTCATAATTTATCTCAAGCTTGAATCGATATTTACATCACCATTTCCTTTGATCAAATTAAATTATTTGAATTATTTATTTAATCATTATTATTTTACATCAATTTCCTTGATTAAATTGGAGTTAATTTATTTAATTAATTTTAAATAAATGGTTGGATCATCTTGATTTTTGTATTATTTAATTAAAGGAATTTGCTTCCTTTTAATTAAATAAAACCCCCTTCTCACTTAATTCTATGTGCAACAATTCTTATTTTAAAAGAAATAATTAAATAAATGTCACACACTTTATTTTATAAGAAAAGGGATTATTTTACATTTAAAC
Source organism: Cupressus sempervirens (assembly GCA_028749045.1). Taxonomy (NCBI): domain Eukaryota; kingdom Viridiplantae; phylum Streptophyta; class Pinopsida; order Cupressales; family Cupressaceae; genus Cupressus; species Cupressus sempervirens. Next base: position 92,669,272 of record CM053788.1, read on the forward strand.
TAAATAAAAACACCCCTCATCTTATAATTTTTATGGAGTTTTACACTCCGCATCTCTTAATTAAATGCTACTTGCACATTCTCTTATGTGGGTTACACCTTTTCATTTAATTTTCATTTTCCCTCCAATTTGGGAATGCCTCCTGGCTTTGGTATATAAGGAGACCTCCTTCCTTCATTTTAAGAGAGGCAAATTTTATTATCACCATTATTTTGGAGCTTTCATGTGATTTCCTTGAAGAGGCAAATTTTATTATCACCATTATTTTGGAGCTTTCATGCAATTTCCTTGAAGGGGAAATTTTATTATCACCATTATTTGGAGCTTTCATGTGATTTCCTTGAAGGGGCAATTTTATTATCACCATTAATTGAAGCTTTCATGCGATTTTCTTGAGGACTTAGAGCATTCTTACATGTTCATGATCATTTGAATCTTCTATTCATTGGATGTACTTGTGAAGACCAAGGCTAATGTTCATATGAGAGCCACTACTACAAACCTTTGAAGGTCTTTGCACATTGATGATAGGAAGCTATTAGTCGATTCTTGAGATCTTGCTATTTCATGTTGTTATTTTGAAGTATTTAAAGTATAAGGATTCATAGAAGTTTTTTTGCATATTTGTCCACATTTTTCACACACACCCATCATTTTGCCACCATTCCCACTATTTCTTATGAACACATTTATGATGGGCATCATTTGCTATTGCAAAGAATACTCCTACAATTACACATTATCAATATTTTCTCCTCATAATCACATCAATAGCGATAATTTGCAAAGGGAAAAGTCACTTTATCAAATCAACAGTGTCAAACGTGTTAGAATAGTGCAAGACATTTGAACTAGATCCAACCATTCCACTACCTTACTATGATAGTTTGAGTGTTAGTCTTGGTCACTGTTAAGTTGATATGCTAGGGCTCTAAAAAAGTAAATTTCATTTGGTAGCGTTTGCACAATTCTCATTTGCAATCAATTCTATTGAGTTATAATTTCTTTTTGGCTTTTCTCCTCATTTTTTCTTCACCCAACAAGATGCTTAATTGAGATTTCGTGTCTTCTTCTTTGGTAGGCATTTCGGATTGAAAAAGAGATAGTTTTGATAAAAGTTTTCTTTAAGGTATACTTTTGATAGATAATGAGATGTATAATTCAAACTTACATATAAGCCATAAGAATTTTATTTCAAAATAGAATAATGTTAAGTTCATATATATTTTATTGGTCTCAACCTCTAAATAAGCTATTGAATATTTTCATGTGTATTCCTAGAAAATACAAATGTGATCAATTGTAAAATTCATTTAGATGTAACCCTGCATAATATAACTCTGGAAAATTAAGCTTTAGAAAATAAAGATAATAAAACTACCTTTTGAGGTGTAGGCAAAAAATGGATAACTACTTATATGCCCTTGGCATAGTGTGAGGCATTGAGAAGCATGCAATAAGATGTCTATGATATATAGACATGATTTTACTTGACACCGATTGATATAGTTTCCAAGGTTTATCATGTTCACATGCATGTTAGGTTAAATGAGGCATTCCCACAATTTATTTATTTTTTAATCTCTAATATTCAACAACCTCATTTTATATGAACACAATTGGCATAAAAAGAATAAAAAAATATAGTACTTTCTAAATTCTAATATTTATTTAAACTACTATAAATCAGTAAGTAGATGAAAATATTCATAAAAACTAAATAATTAAAAATAAATTAAAATTTATTTCATTTTTATTAATTAATTTGTTTTAAAAGATTTATAATAATAATAATAAGTGTTATACTTTTATATAAGATTAATTTCTCAATTTTTATTGTTACTTTAAAAAGTTTATTATTCATAATTTTATCAATTCATAATTTTTATTTACTTTGAAAAATATTCTAATTTCTTTATATAATACAGAATGAAGACAACTACTATAGTGTGTGCTCTCTATAGTTTTGTAGCAGCATTGTAAAACATACATATAAGCCTCTTGTGACTTAAATTTGCTACTTGTCATAGTTAAAATTGATATTAAAACATGTTTTTTTTACAATTTATAATATTAGTTGAAATAGATAAAACAAAATCATAAACCTAGAACTATTTATGAAATAGATTCAATTTTAAATTTTGGGAAGTTATTTGAATTCATCATGTTATTATGTTAAATTGTATTATGAATAAAGTCTTATAATTATAATTTCATGATGTCATTGTGTAATTCTATATTTTTATTGATTTTATATCTTAGTTATAATGAACCTTTTCTTTCAACATCTTTACAAACAAAAAAACTAAATACTTTTGAAATTCATCTAGTATTATCTGTTGGTATATGACTTATCTATTGGTATATGGCTAATAGGGGTGCAAGCAATTATTTTCCTATTAGTATATTATTTCTTCTCGTAGGCCGAAACATATTTGTGCAACATTAATATCTCCAAGAACTTTGAATACATATGTTTGCTCACATTCTACATTTTATAGAATGTTAGGTTTTCTTTTCCATTCTGGTACAAGAAAGTTTTTTAGTATGATTGTAGTTGTATTTTTTTTATTGATATAAAAAATTATTAAAATTATTAAAATATTATATATATATATATATGTTCCTTAGCTAAATCAAGTTTTAATCATTTCAGTTATAAGATTATTTATTTATTAATATATTTAAACAGTTTAATAATTAATTGATTTTTTAACAAAGTTTATAATGATCTTAGGAAAAAGTATGTTACAAAATTACATGATAATTGTTTGATATGATGTCTATTTTGATTTTAAAAATATATTTTTTTTCATTTTTGAGAAAATTAAAAGACTCATTACATTTCATCCCTTAAAAGGTGTAAGAGAGCTTTCACCTACATGCTATGTTTAAATGGAAGACCAAATATCTTTTACAATAGTATAAATTTATAATTATTTATGTATTTCCATCTTAGAAAATTAAATAGTTTTCAAAATAATAAAAATACTTACATTCAATCTTTTAGAAATAAAATAAAGATTGACCATTTCAACAAGAAGAAAGCCTCTCAAAATCTTGAATTTTTTCAATATGAAAAAAATTGTAGTATTATATGTTTTTCTTATTTAAATTTCATTTTATGTTGATTATTCTTTGATATCTTACATTCAAGACAATTAAAATTTCTTAGAAATTTGTATAATTTTATTAAATTTATTATAGTCAATCTATTATTATATTAATATCTAATACAAATTTCTCTAAGCTAAGCACATTTTAACACCAGACACCTTTTATAGAAATGATGTTTGTGTACCACTATAGAGATAGAATGATGTATGACAAGTTATGTGACTAAATTTTCTTTTGAAGAAAATGATTTTTTAAATTGTAATAGAAATAGATATAACTTTCTTTATTACAACTAAAATAGGGTTATACATACTATTTTTTCGTAATGAAATTTTCATAAGACTTTCTTAAATGAAAACTACATTTTGTAGAAAAGATAGCCACTCAACAAAATCCAATACAGACAAATCCCATATCTAACACCAATAGAAAAATCCCATATCTAATGACAATGGAAGCCATCTAGTATAAACGATGAGTATTGCCAAAGGGCCAAAGCCTATCAATTTATAGTGGGTTTTATTTAGTATCGTAGGCATATCAAGCTTGGCTAGAATGAAAAAAGATGAGAGGGTAATTTTTTTATAAAAAAATTATATGGTTGTAGAATACCTGACTTGGAATTTGTAAAAATGTGGAGGTGCTTAGATTAGGCAAATAGTTTTTGTATGTCATAGTTCGTACTTGAAGAACAACCTTGCTTCCTAGAACTTATTCTTTACTACCAAATCCATATACCTGTTCATTTATGGAGTGAAATGATTCTTCCAGTCACCCACTTCACCTTTCCAAAAATAATATCAAGATTACTTATTTGAGCATTTTTGAAATTTCATCTGTCATTTGTGTTAATTGGCTATCTATTCAAAGAATTTATTCTTTTGTCAAATAAGATTGCCCCAGGAAATCAAAGTCTTTTTGATGTGAGATAGAATTTTCCTTCATATCTTCATTAGTCAAAAACAATTTGTTTCTCTAATCCCAAAAGCCCAAGGCATAATCAACAAAAGGATCATAGAGAGAGGTACAATTAATGAAAGAGTCAAAGTATATTTCCTTGGAAATTGGAGATGTAGATCTGCCATTGAAAATCACTTGCAGTGCAGGAAGGTATTTCCATTAGGAAACAAAAGTGTGCTTGGGATTTTGGGCAATATAAATGATTCACCAGCCTAAAGATGTGATTCAATTAGCTGGAAGAGCAGAGTAAGGAAGATGGGAATTTCTAAAATTACAGTAGAGGTATTTGGCATTGGTCATGAATTGAAGTATTTTTCTATGTTGGGCATCAACTTGTGGGCATTCTTTCCCTCCAATACATATTCCTTGGTTTCATTCATAATGCTGGCAATGATAGATTTCCACCAGGTGGTTCTTGTTTTCATTCAAGAGCACACAAATACATCATCCTCTTGTGCTTTGAATCAAACTCTTAGCACATTTCTGTTATTCCTCCCACAATTGTGTTGACATAGAAGAAACCATCATGTTCAACAAGTTTAATTACATATGCACTTGCTAGTCTTCCACTGGGTGAAGGGAAGGCTAAGGTTGTAAACATGTTGAAATAGAGGTTGTTGATTGCATTAAGACATAAGCGATACGATAAGAGACCTAATGATAACAAAGAGGGGCTTTATCTCTTAATATAAGCACACACATATTATTATTCATAAATGACGCCTTCAATACTGCACAACATCATTCATAAATTTGATAGGAATTTTGTTTTTTGTAATTATTTTGAACCAAATTTGAATATGTTACTAGTACAATACTTCACTGATGAATTGATAGCCATTAATGTTCCCTTGATGACAAGGACAACTATGATTTTGATATTGATCAATGTAGTTAATGCTTTGATTTGTTCATAATAAAAAGCCTTGATTCGTTCCCTTTTCTATAAATCATGGGTCGATGATGTGCAAATAAGCCAAATAGCAGCGATTTACTTGTCCCACCATGTATAGATGCAGAGCTTGGTGATCTGAATAGGTTGTTTACCGATCTTCCAAACAAGCTGCCTGAAAATCCACCAATTAGAATTATTGTTTCTGACATTGAATCGACTTAATTTCACGTTGATTGTGTTTCATGCATTCATGTGTCTACTTTGTGTTTTCATGCACAAATGTGATTAACTTAATACAAGTGTTTTGTATTTTCATGCATTAAGATGTATACTCCATAAATCTCAGTAAGGACCCTCCTTGTATGTAATTATAAAATATGAATTCTCTATTAAAACTGTTATAAGAGATTTAAATGGATTTGAAGTAATGTTTATATTGTGAATGTCCTAATGAAACTTAGAATAGCTGATATATCCATGTTTTAATACTTAGTGATTCAATGACTACTACATTATCTCAACTGTTAAAACATTAAAATTTCACTAACGATGATATGAAGCATTTTCACCTAAAGATAAGGGTGTTGATTTGATACCTCGATGATTAAGTTTAATGCTTCAGATAGTTCAGTATTTTTTAATTGGTGTTGTTATAATGATTAGGTGTATGCATGCCTAATGGTGATTATTCTAGTACTTCAATCTGAATTAATGAATAAGTTATGTTATATGGATTATGTGATTTAGATGATTAAATGTGGGTAGAAATGAATTAAATAGTTGATTTTATGAAACATTCATGTTCTGATTTATGTAACTATCTAGATAAGTTTTTAATATATATGCATGTGATTTTCTTGAGCTACTGATGTGTACAGGATATTTAACCTAGAAATCTAATGGAAAGATGAAACTAAACCCATTTTTATTTATGCTAACTTGCATTGTCTTTTTTTGAAGGTTGTTATATAGTCTTAAAATTCTCCTAGCTTTTGTTGGTTTCTATTAAGTCTTTAAGGCCTAAAAACATTAAATTTAAGTATCCTAGGGGTAAGGGTATGGGTTGGGAGTACTTTCCACCCCCTTAGCCTCTTAGGTTGACTTTTAGGGTCACTCAAAAACCCTACTTTTGGTTGATTACGAAAATTGATTTGTCTCTTTCATGAGTTGGTGACTCAAACTCCACCTTGGGGTTACCTAAAGTCTACTTGAGTTAGGATCATATTTAAATGCATTTTGGAGAAGTTTTGGGTTGTTACTGAAATGTCCCTTTTTTGATTTTTCATGGTATTTGAAGCCTCAAATCAGATCTTTAAAATCAAACAACTAATATCCCAAAGATCCACCAAATTCCTCAAGAAACCCCAAATCGGGTATGCTGAAAATAGTGCTAAAAGCTTCACAACTTCACAAATTATTAATAAATCTGAAAATGGAAAATTTTAAAGAACTTTTAGCAGCATAACAGCCTACAAATTGACATTTTCAGATCCGTATAGCCTTTACACAACAACTCAAAAATGTAGGACAAAAACTATGCTCATCGAGCTCCCGAAATAGCACAAAATATGCCCGGAAACACCACAAAAACACTAATAATCTATCTCAGAAGTTTAATCACGTCCCAATACATATATTCAGCTTTATTTTAACATTTAAAAGTCTGATATATAGCAGCAACCCAAACTGATATGAAATACTCAATTGAAAACACCAAACTCATACAAAAACACACCCAAAAACCCACAAATCTGCACTGTTTAGCACAAAGGCAAACTCTGTATGAGCATGCACATGGAATGGCTTCAAAATCCCATTCTTAGACTTCTTGAAAACCTATAAAATCCCATTCTTGGGTCTCCTTCTCCACAGGTTTGGCAGCCTCTGAAGAACAACAGAGAAAATGAGCAAAAATCAAGTTCTGGAATGAGCCCAAAATGCCTCCAAACCCCCTTAAAAGAGGGCATAACCCTAACTCACGTCCAAGAGGGGTTAATAAAATATAATTTAATAATAATTTTTATTTATTAGTCCATTGGTTTCCAAAGATTAGCCCCTTTTGCTGAAACTTCAACCTTTTGGAGCTTGCCTGCCTTAGCAAAGTTTATTATTTTTTAAATTATTTGAAAAGGGGACATGACAAGTCCTCCCCTCCCAAATATTGCTTGTCCTCAATCAATGAAGGTTGGGATTCTCAAGAATATGTGCTCCTTCCCAAGTTGCATCCTCTAGTGGTAATCCTTTCCACTTGACCAAATGCTCTATGACGCTCCTGTTTCTCAATCTTTTCTCTCTTGTATCCAAAATCTCTTATGGTATCAAAACTAATTTCCCTTCATCATCAAGAGGTGGTAATTCTGTAGATACTATGGTTTGCTGGGCTAGAACCTTCTTTAGGCAAGATACATGGAAAATATTATGTATTTTGCTGTTTGGTGGGAGCTCCAATTCATAAGCTACCTCTCCTACCTTCTTGATGATTTTATAAGGCCCATAGAACCTTGGCTTGAGTTTCTCTGCCCCACTCCTCTTCAAGGTGCTTTGCTTATATGGTTGCAACCTAACAAATACCAAATCTCCCACCTCAAAAGATCTTTCAATCCTTTTCCTGTCAGCATATATCTTTTGTTGGTTCTGTGCATGTTGTAGGTTATCCTTGAGGGACCTTATTATGTCTTGGATTTTCTTGATGAAATCACTTGCTGCGGGTACTCTGCTATCGAAAAGTATTAGATCAACAAAGGAAAGGGCATCATAACCATAAAGAGCATGAAAAGGAGGCATACCAATAGACATGTGATGAGATGTATTGTAACAATACTCCCCTAGGTGTAACCATTTCACCCAAGCATGTTGTTGATTTGAAACATAGTTCCTCAAATATCCCTCTATCCATTTATTAACTATCTCTGTTTGTCCATCTGTTTGAGGGTGATAGCTAGTACTGGGAGTGAGTTCAGTTCCTGCCAAATGAAAGAGCTCCTTCCAAAAAGAGCTGAGGAATCTACTGTCCCGGTCACTAACAATGTTTCTAGGCAAACCATGTAATCTAAAAATTTCCTTGAAGAACAATTCGGCCACTTGTGATGCCTTGAAATCAGATGTGATAGGAAAGAAATGTGCATACTTAGTTAGTCTATCTACCACCACATATATGCAATCCTTACCTTGAACCTTGGGCAACCCAGTGATGAAGTCCATGGAAATACTTTCCCATTTTTGTTCAGGAATAGGAAGTGGCTGCAACAACCATGCAGGAAAATTTTGCTCACTCTTGCTTTGTTGGCATACCATACATTCCTTAATGTGTTTAAGGACATCCTCCTTCATACCCTTCCATGAAAACCACTCTTGAATTTGCCTGTATGTCTTGAAGTATCCTTGATGACCAGCCAAAGGTGTGTCATGAAAGGCCCTCAATATCCTCTCCTTAGTTTTTGATCCTAGCACTAGGAAGATCCTGTTCTTGTAATAAATCAATTCATCAACAACCTTGTACCTGTTATCATCCACTAACTTATCCAAAATCTTTGTGGCAACAAAATCTTTAGCATACTCTAAAATTATGGAGACTTTCCAATCAGCAGAGATAGATGATAAAGAACACAAAGTGAGCTTTCTTGAGAGAGCATCAACAACCACATTATTCTTTCCTTTCATGTATTCAATATCAAAATCATGAGCTTGCAATTTGCTTACCCATTTTTGTTGATGATCATTCAAATCCCTTTGGTTCAAGAAGAACCTGAGGCTATTATGGTCTGTCTTTACAATGAATCTCCCACATACCAAATATTGTCTAAACTTATGAAGTGCATGCATGATTGCCAACATTTCCTTATCATAGATGGAGTAACCTTTCTCTGATTGATTTAATTTTCTACTCTCAAATGCTATTGGATGTCCCCTTTGAGTTAGAACAGCCCCTATACCTTCTCCAGAAGCATCACATTCAACAACAAAAGGTAAAGAGAAATATGGAATTGCAAGCACAGGGCATGAACTCATTACCTCCTTAAGCTTATCAAATGTTTTTTGTGCCTCTTCTGTCCAAAAAAAAGCTCCTTACTTTGTCAAATCAGTCAAGGGGGAAGCAAGCTGAGAAAATCCCTTGGCAAATCTCCTATAGTAGCTACACAACCCCAAGAAACCTCTCAACTGTGTAAGATTAGTGGGTGGAGGCCAATCCAAAATTGCCTGGATTTTTTGTTGATCAACATGTACTCCTTTAGAACTTATAATATGTCCCAAATATAGGATCTCTGTCAAACCAAACTCACATTTAGATAGCTTAGCATAGAAGGATTGCTACTCCAAGATTGCCAAAACAGTGTCTATGTGCTTTAGATGCTCTTCCCATGTTTTATTGTATATCAAGATATCATCAAAAAATACCAAAATTTTTTTTTGAAGATGCTGGTTGAATACCTTATTCATACAAAATTGGAATGTTGCAGGTGCATTAGTGAGTCCAAATGGCATAACAAGAAATTCAAAGTGCCCATAGTGACATTTGAAAGCAGTCTTTTCCACATCTTCACTCCTCATTCGGATTTGATGGTACCCTGATCTTAAGTCAATTTTTGAGAAGTATACAACACCATGTAACTCATCAATGAGTTCATCTATGCGTGGTATAGGATACCTATTTTTTATGGTCTTCTTGTTTAGAGCCCTGTAGTCTATACACATTCTCATTGTACCATCCTTTTTCTTTACAAGTACCACAGATGATGCAAATGGACTAGAGCTAGGCCTTATGAATCCCATGTCTAGGAGTTCTTTAATAGTTTTTTTAATTTCTTCCTTATAACCTCTTGGATGGTGGTATGGGGTTGTTAAAACTGGTTTGGCACCCTGTTCTAACTCTATAACATGCTCAAAACCTCTATCTAGTGGTAATCCTGGAGGCAAATCATTGAAAACTATACTATGCTTATCAAGAATATTTTGAATTTCAAAATGGAAATTACCTTGATTCTTTGGAGAGCTTGTTGGTTGGATTATGACTCCTGCTGCCCATGTTACTTGTCCTCTTTGAAAAGTCCTCTCCATCCTCTTTGCAGAGACCGCCTTAGGTGCTCCATTTGATAAACCTCTCAATATGACTTCTTTCCCATTGGAATGAAATTTAAACTCCATAGTTTGATGGTTCATGTAATAGCCTCCGATAGAGTGCAACCATTGAACACCCAATACAAGATCTGTCTCCCCAATACCAACCACATAGAAGTCATCACATAACTCATAATTTCCTAAGGTCATCTTGAGTTGTTTCACCACCCGTGTGCAAGGCATAGTGAATCCATTAGCTACCGTAACATTGAATCCCTCAAAATCTTTTGCTTTAAGCCCTCTTTTCATGACAAATCCCTCATCAATAAAATTGTGAGTTGCCCCACTATCAAGAAGAACTGTCAACCTTTGCCTTGCTAGTACCCCTCGAATTCAAAAGGGATGGTATCTTGGGACTCCCGATAATGTTGCTAAAGTGCCACCCTTGCTGGTTTCTTTTTCTTTCTCTTCTTCTACCTCCTCCTTAGTATCATGAAATTTCTCATGCTCATCTGAATCAGATTCTAAAGCAACTTCAATATAGTGCACTTGACCTTTCCCCAAACATCTGTGTCCTAAAGCCCATGGTTCTCTACAAGTAAAACAAAGCTTTTTCCTTCGTAATTCACTCCTAGTCTCTTCATCCACCTTCTTTTTTGCCACATTTATCACATCTTTTGGTGGTAGTGTTGGGAAAGTCTTTTTCTGAAAATTTCCCTTATGTTGCCAAAGATTTGGGGGTTTTTGATTAGTGATTGATTTCATAGGCATGCAAGTTTCAAGTTGCAAGCTTCTTTTGATAGCTTCTTGTAAGGTTGAGGGTGAGAAAGCCTTAACCAAACCCTTAACAGAATCTTTTAAACCATCAAGAAAAAGATAAACAACCCTCTTTTCACTCATATCAGGTACCATAACAAACACTTTTTGAAACTCTTCTATATACTCATTAACTGATTTGGTTTGCTTCAACTTTGACAATTCTTTAAAGTACTCTTCATCATCCTTGAGGTCAAATCTGTCTATCACTCTTTGACTGAAATAATCAAATGTAGTTACCTGATCATGACCTTGAGTAGTCATTCCATGATGCCACCAATCATAGGCTGCATCTTCCAAGTGTAGACTTGCAAATTGAACAACATCACTCTCCTTCATGGGGTTAAGTGTGAAGAAAGTCTGTAATTTTTGTAGCCATGCTCTAGCTGAAATTTTGTTTGTTCCATCAAAAGTAGGTGCTGTAAAATTGATTATTTTATTTTTGAGCTCTCTTCCACTTATGTCATGCTTCCTCCTATTCTCTTTCTTGGGCATCAAAGTGTTCATCATATCCACATATTCTCTAAAAGGAATCGAACTACGAAAGTCATCATCTAAGCCATTATAAGTAGCTCTTAATGTAATCAAGTTACCTGTAACCTCTTCCATGGGATTAATGGCTGGATTTGGTACCAGTGGCTCATTTGTAGGCAAGAAAATAGTTTTAGTTATTTAGATGGTGTGGATTTCAGATTTCTTGGCTCCTCTAAAGTGCTCCCTTTCTTATTAATAGATGCAACTCCTTGTAGTTTTTCTGTCAATATTCGCAAGGCCTCTCTAGTTTCTACCAAACTATCCGTTGTTTGCTTCTGAGTATTTTGGATCTCTTGAAAAAATTTCTTTGCCATCTCATCTGGATCAGCCATACTTTTCCCTTCCTTGGATTTTGTACTTTTACTTCTAAGTGGAGGTTTGATCAAAATTTCT
>CM053788.1:92686041-92719501 GCA_028749045.1 Cupressus sempervirens
ATAGATTACTTTAAAATTAAAGTAATAACGAAACAAATGTCAAAATCAATGTAATAACGGATGCTCAGATTTAATGATCCTTTCTTCTCATTGATTATAAACTTACATGGAAATGGCAAGACATGGTTAGGAGATCACGTATCTATTTCTCATTATTCCTATACTTTAATATGTGCATTTGAATTTATCAAACTTGTGGTGTAATTAATCTTTTTTATAATAAATAAATAAATGTGGTGTGTTTTTGCCCTTTTTCTTTTTGGGCATGACAATCCCTTAGGTCTTCTTGCATCAAAATATATGGTTTGTATGTTGGCTCTATGAGAAAATTTATGATCTTGCTTGAGGACAAGAAAAATTTGAGAGAGGATGATTACAATGTCCCTGTCAAAATATGAATTATATTATTAGATGAAAAATTAATAAACAAGAATAATATAATTATAATATAAAAAATTTATTATGACAAACTATTACAATGATATATTTTATATGTATTATAATATATATTATATATATTTAATAATGATATAATGATCCAATATAATTATCAATTATAAATAATGATACTATGACAAATCGAATATATTCAAAATATAGAAAAGTAATGTTAATTAATTATTAATATAACCAATATTATTCATATATCAAATACCATATTAAAGATTAAAGATAAACAACATTTTTTATAAAAAAAATATTAATATAATATCTACAAGAGTTGAATAGAATAAATTGTTTGATCAACACTAAATACATTTACTTCATAAAATCGATAAAACTACCTCCATTAAGCCAAAGCATGGGAGGCATTCTTTTCTACCTCTGCAAAATAATAAAACAATGTCATCCCAACAACATCATCAATAGTAACATAACCAACAAATTGTTTGAATCCCACAAGTGGCTTGCCAGGCAAACTCCTCACCAAATCCTCAAGAGGAGCACCAAAACACCTCCTACCATAACCAAAATCCATACCCAAATTCCCATTCTCAAACTCTCTCAAAAACCTAAAGACAACAAAAAAAATATAATATTTTTTGCAAAAAACTATTTGCCCAAAAAAATTGAGTGAAATCTCCAAGCTCTTAGAGCTGCACAAATACTAAAAAACCAAACTTTCCTTAAAAAGTGGCTTTGGAAAAGGTTGAGCCAACTCACAAGTCATATTATTACCAACATACTAGAAAAATCATAATCATAGTTGCTCAAGGGGAAAGACAATTTTTAGTTGTGGGTTTGTCATTTGCCATTAATTGCAATGAAGAGCGATTGGTCGAGGACTCCAATGTCAATTATTTATTATTAACCATCTAACATAATAGAGAAGGATTAGAAGGACAAAAAATGTTCCCTTGACACATCACTATTGACACGATAACACATTTCCTTATTTAGCAGCATCATTTTTTCTTTAGTAGCATATGACTGTCAGAAAATCCAAATATTTCGGCTATTGTTTCTCAAGGAGTGAAGCCTATCGACTTAATAATTTTAATCAATCAAGTTTCATCTATTTTTTAATAATAACACATTTTGCTATTAGCTAAAGTTAAGTTGCCAATTTAATAAGAAAACACATTTTTAAAATTTATTTTCAAAAGTTTAATTGGTAGCTAATAGAAAAAAATTAGAAATAAAAAAACTATATATACGTTAAGGTACATATGAATAATTTTTTGATTTTAAAAAAGCTAATACATTATATTTAATAGAAAATTTCATAAACTTACATTGAAAAATTTCAATAAATTTTGTAAGATGGTATAAACATTTAAAATTTGTTTTAAATTCAAGGAAAACAACACAATATTTCTACATGTATATTCTAAATCAATATTCATATTTCTTAAACTTATATATGTGTGTGTGTATCTATCTATCTATATATACATACATACATACATACATACATACATATATGTATATATGTATGTATGTATGTATGTATATATAGAGATATATATACATATATACATACATACATACATATATATATATATATATGTATGTATACATACATACATACATACATACATACATACATACATACATACATACATACATACATACATACATATATATATATATATGTACATACACATACATACATATACATATACATATATATGCTAATCTATGCACAAAAGCATGTGACTACTAGTACACTATATTTCAAAACTAATTATAAAATTTATCTTACAAATTTATTTTAACTTTATTGTTATATACTATATACTATATACTATATACTATATTAGATATGTCTATATTATATATTTCATTTTATTAATTTACAACATTAATGTCAAAAGTTTTATTCTATATTATAATACCATACATTACATTACATATATTTTTATTTAAACTATTATTTTGTTGTTGTATTATAGTAATTATCATATCTTTGATTTGATATATTTATATTAAAAAATTTAGTTTATATATTGCTATTTTTTTAAAGGATATAAAAGATTAAATAATATTAAAATTTCTATTTTTAAGGAAATAAAATAAATAATTTTTATTAATATTATCACACTTACATACTTACATTTATTTTAACCTACTTTTATATATTTAACATTACTTCTTTAATCTTATTTTGAGGCAAAACTACATTGCTATGCAACCATTTTTTATGAGAACGTAGTTTTTTTAATATTTACATTTTTTTAGTATATTATACTAGTTGATTTTCTTAAAAAAAAATAAAAATTTGATTAATTAAAAAAAAAGTTGATTTTATTTAGATTGAAAAATACATGTTTCACAATATATGGAGTGTAAAATTGACAGTTATGGTAAGGAGAGTAGAACATATTCTTCTTTTAGCTCAACCAATTCTTGTTGTTCAATTTAACAATTTGGATATAAATATAAAAGTATGTTATGTAATATATGGATTAGATGCACAGTTGGCAATTATGTGGTTATGATGGTAATAAGAGTTAGAGACTTCAACAATGTTTTATAAGCATGATAAAATAATTTAATGAGAGAGTTAGGTTTTTGGAATTTCTTGATGTAATAATTGATGCAATCATGTTAGCTAATGCAAACTAAAGATATAGGTGACTTTGATTATCTCAATGTATGATAGTTGGTCAAGTTTAGTGAGTGATTATGCATGATGGAAGATAATAATTATTGAAGGCTTTTTTTTTTTTTTCCTGAGGGGTGGAGGGAGGGTCTACACAAAAAGACAAGTGTAGAGATGAAGATAAATTGTATGCTTCCATTAGAGAGGTAAGATTGAATTACGATGGGACTTCCATAGGGATTTTAAATACAGCTAGGGTTGTGAGATAATAAGGGTGGTCTAAGCCTAAAGACAAGCCACTAAAAATGAACAATGAAATGCCCAAGATTTAAGCCTCAACTTATATCAGACTTATTATAGAAATGAAAGTAAATGACTAGATGATAGAAAAGTTGTATCCTTATAAAATAGTGTATTTCCTTATGAATGCATGGTTAATAAATTCAACAAGAAATTTTCTATGTTACCATAAACTACTACCAAGATATGTGAAGATAGATGATCAAGTATAGTGAGTGATTTTGAATGATGGAAGATTATTAATTAGTGAAAAAAATGTTATTTAGAGGGGTATAGGAAAAGGTAATTGTAGAGAGGAAGATAAATTGTAAGCTCCTAGTAGTGGGTGAAATTAATGGTGGAACTTCTTAAAATGGAGTTAGGGTTGTGAGATAATAAGGATGTTTATCTCAATACAAGATAGATGATCACGTTTAGTGAGTGCTTATGGACAATGAAAGAAAATAAATTACTATAGAATTATTGGTTAAGGGGATGTAGAAAACAATCAGTGTTGAGATGAAGATAAACTTGTTGGAATTACAAATGGGAAACATATATTTCTTAGAGGGGGGCAGGGCGGGGGGGGGCGGCGGTGTGTGAATCATAAGTCCTAGTCTTTAACCAATAAAACTTTTAATTTCAAACAATACATGCATTAACATATTGAAATAACATTTAAAGTAAATGCATCCACTTAAACATTTGACACCAAATGTGACTACCCAGAAACCCTCCAAATGAGAAGGTAAAACTAGGGTGGGGATGACACCCACGACTTTTTACTATTGCAGCAATAAAGTGTAACTTGTTAAGCTTACAAAGTTTGAGCATGAAACATGATCTGCCCTATGAAAGGCCTGCCCTATTAAAGGCTTACAAGAGACTATTAAGTCCCACCCTGTTAAAGGATTTCACACCCTGCTAGAAGTGTACCTGTTTAAAGGATTTTTGAATATTCACTTGGAATGTCACCATATTAAAGGATTTCACCCTGCTTGCATACCCTTTTGAATTATGAGGCTTCATCTTCCTTATAAGGATTTTTGTGACTTAGGATTTGGTATGAATCTACAACTAAGATTCATTCTTTTTCCACTTTAACCATTCCATTTTTTTGATTGGTTGAGTATTGATTACATGGGAAAACCAAATAGATTTGATCTTATCTTCTAAGCTTCGAGATCTATCCATAAGTCGACATAAAAATTGTTTACATAGTTGTTTGTGCCATCACAAACAACTAGGTCCGATCTGTGTTACTTGACACTTGATAATATTGATGCTCGACACTTACTATATTTTTTTCTAACTTGGCACTTGAACTTGCTCGACATCAACTATTCACTTAGCACATTAACTTGCTCGGCATCAACTATTCACTTGGCACTTGAACTTGCTCGACACTATCTATTTGCTTGGCACATGAGTGACTCGACACTCATTGTAACTTGACATATTATACTTGGCATATATTACTAGCTTAGCATGTACTTAGTAAATATCTTAAGTGTGTTGATACTCAATTGTCAAAACCAATATGAGATCAACAATCTCCCCCTTTGACATGAGTGTAAAAACACTTAACTGTACATAAAAAATCTAATCTTCTTGAGTATAATATATTTATAGTTCAACATATGTAGAAAACTTCAAAATGTTTCAAAATTCTATAATAGACTATATACCTCAAAATTTTATAACTCCCCCTAAGTTAATGTGCCTTTTCTGAATCCAAAATCTCTTCTCTTTTGAGTAGATTTTCTTTTTGTTGATACTCTTTGTCTTCAAAAATATTGATACTCTTTATCTATCTAATATACTCTATTTCTACTCTTTTGTTGTTTGCTTCCCCTTTGTTTGCTCTCCACTTTTTGGGTTATCTCCCTCTTACACTCTTTGTCTCCCCCTTTATTCTTTACTTTATTATCTCCCCTTTTCATATTTGTCTTCCCCTTTTTGAAACTTATGTCAAAGGGTCTATACACTGATTGTGTATTTGTCCAAAAAGTTCTTGTGGACTTCTATTATAATCTTCAGAGCAACATCCCAGTTGTCTATTGCAACATCTAAGGATTTAATTTGGATGGTTGTCTCTACTGCAAGGTGAACTAGTCCATCCAAAGTTAAAAGATTAGGATCTTTCTTTAACATTGTTTCTGCATATGCTAGTTCTTTTTGAAGTATTCCCATATCAGGGGTATGGGAAGCTTGAATATTAATCAACTTGGCTCTTATGTTAGCCTCTTCTACTATAAACACAAGTAGTTCATTTTGTGTATGAAGCACTGAATGGAAATGCTTCTCTCTCTAAGCTAGGTTTTGGGGCAATTGTATACCTAATATCTTCAAGTTTCTTTCCAAACTCAAAATCGTATGGCTCATTTCTTGTGTGAAGAGTGTGGGATCACACAATTTTGTGTACAATGAGAATATATTCTCAAGTACCTTCTTCTCTTGCTCAATTTTGGTAGCTAATTCCACTTGTGATAGTGTAATTTCACCAGATATTTTCTCATTAACTTTCCTTTGAAATTTCTTTTTGGACCATTCCATAAGTTTAGTATTTGTTTCTTGGTCTTCATTATTCACCTATTCAACAATTTCTGATAGTTATTCTAGTATAGACTTAGATTCATCAGGTGTTTGCAAGCTGAAGGCATCTAAAAAGATGTCTTTCATCTCCTCTAGTGCTTGCCTTTGTTTATACTCTTTCCTGAGTATTTCTTGATTCTTCTTTCTCTCCAATGCTTCTTGCATTATATTTATCTGTTCTAATGTCATGGTTGCATAGTCATATTTAGGTGTCACTATTTCTTCATCTAGACATGCATCGCCATAGTGAAATACCTTGGCAACCTTTTTTGAGTTGGAGCCTAGTGCTAAAATCTACAATGGTATTGCATTAGTGCTTGGCTTCTGAAGGATTTCAGTAGGAGTGCTAGATGTTGGTAAATTTACTAATGTCTATATTGCTTCTTGCTCCTTCTCCTTCAATTTGTCCTTGTCTTCATCATATCTACCTTGATCAATTATAATTATTTGAGTTGCACCTTGAGTTTGTGCATCAGGTATAGAAACATGTGCCTGTCCTGCTTGTTCTTTTGTATGTTCCTTTACTTCTGTAGTCTGAGTTGTATCAACTATATCAACTCTTATAGTAGTGTCAACCTTTGTGGATGAGTTAGCTGATTGTATTAATGGTTGAGAACTAGTAGCTATAGGGATGATAGAAGGTGGTTCTTGTGTGTTCACCTTATCCCTAATTATGCCAGCTATTACTTTCTAAAGTTCATCCACATTGACCAATACAAGATTATCACACAATCTAGCTTGTAGTGTGGATTGGTCAAGGATCTTCTTTAGATCCTCTATAGTTAATGGATTGATGTTCTAAGGTGAGCTATCAAGAACATCTTTTATAGTTATAGTGTTTGCAGGTATGCTTGTGTCATGTGGAGGGCTCATGGTTGGTAGTTGCATGTCTTGCACACTCTATTCTATTTGTTGCTCAAGAACTATTGCCATTTCATCTAACTTCCTTAGTGTCTACTTCTCAGTAGTTTCTTCCTTTTTTTTTTTCTTCTTCCTTATCCTCATCCTCTTACTCATTATTTTTTCCCTCAAAGGGATTGTCTTCTCCTTCTTTAACAATTGTCAATCCATATATTAGCTTCCACATTTGAGTGGATTTCTTGACAACATCCTCAATGTTATTTAGCAGGATGCTGAATGCCCTGTATTTGGGTGCAAACTGATTACCATATTTCTTGTTTTTCTTGGTAATTTCCCCCCTTTTCAACTCTGGCGTCACTTATGCTGAGGTTCATTCTCTTATTTCTTTCTCTAGATTTAGGCAGTAATGCCACTTGTTCTCAACTATTGCATACAATTCCTTTGGCATTATGTTATCCAATTCAAGTGGAGTGTTCTTGAATTTTGCCATCATAGCATACATTGACTCTTCTATCATGTTTTGGTCTTCTCTACCAAGTTTTCCAAATTCAATGTTTTCAATCCTATTAGATCTACATTATCCCTAACATTATCAAAAATGTTTTTAAGATCAAATTTAGGAGCATGACTAACCACTCTAAATTGATTCTCCTCAAAATCTATCTTCTCATCATCTGTCTCTGGTTGTGCTATGTATTTTCTTCTTGGTTTCTTTTGTACTGGACCTTTCTATTTAGTAGCCTTGGTTTTCCCTTTTTCCCACTCCTTGGCTCTTTGAGTAGCTACCCTTATATTGGCTCTTGTTGCTAGAGCTATAGGCTTTGTTGTGCTTGCTTTTGCAGTCTTCTTTGCCTTTGGTTATGCAACAGGCTATGTCTTGGCTTTTATTTTCTTTGGTTGTGGCTTTGCTAGTGCTTCCTCAACATGTTCTTCCTCTATACCTTCTCCTTCTTGATCTTCACCCATGCCTTGGGTTAAAGCAAGAGGTTCTTGACCATGCATCTCTTCTTCCTCTTCATCTTCTTCATCATTATCTTCTACACCTTCTCCAAACTTAGCCTTAAGTTTCCTCAGCATTTTGTCTTTCTTTTTGAAAGTTTAGGATGTCTTTAGTTCCATTTCAACCTTAGATTTCACAACATCATAATTACCAAATATTTTGGCATTCTTATCAATTTCTTCAGCAAGGAGTGTAGTAATGGCAACCAAGGCTTCATCAATATTGATTTCATATGTTAGAGGCCTTAACCATCTAACTCTAGGTACTGTAGCCTGGATGTAAGTGTAATCAATATCTACAAGGAAGCATATGTCATTGTAGTGTTGTTCAACTAAAGAAACATGAATTCTCAACCTTTGTTTCATAGACTTCTTGAAGTCTTCAAAATAGCTAGTCATTACTAACTCAAAATTCTCTCCCATTTGTTCAATATACTCGTTTATTTGAACAACTAACCTATTGGTCTTCCATCCTAATTTGCCAAAATATGGAAACTCATTTTCCACATAGAAAAACATACATACCAGTATTGGATCAAACTTACATTGAACACTCTTTGACTTTCTTATTGCTCCTAGGTTCTCCATTATCTGCTGCATTTGGAGTTCTGCAAGATCATAAGTGTGATCTTTCTTAACAATCTTGTAGCCCACATTTACTGCTATGCATGGAACACTGTTTAGTCTGCTTGACTAATAGAATTTATGCGAAATGACCCAAATGGAAAAGTCAAGAAGTGGATCGGTGATAGTGTCAATGGTCATTCCACGCTTGTTCCACTTAGCCCCTATGCTTTTCTCAATTACCTCTTTGGAGTCACTCCTTAGGATCTTTGGTCGATCTAGGGTTGGGTAACTAGTAACCCTATGCACAATTTTCTTTGTGATTTTAATGGGTCCACCCTCTAACCATAGGAATCCATCATGTATTTTTCTTAGGACTATTTTAATCCATTCAATTTTGAAAATGGTTGGGAATTCTAGGGCATGGGTTAAGCCCTTTCTCTCCACAATTTTGAATTCTTCCTTTAACACCCCATTTTCACATAATTTGTCGTATGCTTGTCTGATTTCCTTTCCTCCAATACCTCCTACATTGCAATTATAACACTTCCTCACATCTTGGACTATTACAACCTTAGTTAGAATCATAGATAATGTGCCTGAAGGATCCTATTTGTAAGCAATTTTTGGTATAGCTTTAAAATTATGTTGTTTAACTTCGTTTCTAACCAGTTGGCCTTCAAAGTCTCTTTCTCCTTCACATTCCTTGAACTAGAGGCCATTTTGCAAATGAGGGTTTTAACAAATTGGAACTACATAACTCGACACGTGAAGAATACCTTTAAGATCGATGAACTGATGCTTGATCTTTGCTAGAATCTGTGCAAATGCTTTGGTCTGAGTTTTGAATCACTTCTTTGCTTTGCTCGCTCTTGCTCTAAATTTGTAATGACAAAAAATGGGAGAAAATCAGCCTTATACCTTTCAAAACATCGCATTTATTGCATGGTGCATGTACAGCTATAAACTCAGCTTTAATACAATTTTTGTTTTGCTCAACATCCATAGAAAATTTACCCTCACTTGACAGTTATTGACAGTATCTTTGTTCAACAGTTACTACTCACTTGACTCCAACTAGCTTTCGCTTACAAATCAGTACTTACTAGTATTTTGCTCAACATCTGAAGAGGACTTTTCACACTTACCAGTAATGTGAAAACTTAAAGATTTGACCTTGGACTTTCCTCATTATCATGCATCTTTATTCATGCTAACCTATCCTTTTCAGTACTAACTTATCTTGGAACTGATGTATGATAAGGCATTAAACATTAGTCCCACATACCTCCTTTTACTTAATTTGATGAGGTGTGACCACTTGACCTATTAGGTGAACTGAGCCCTCCGTTTGATGTGCTACTTCCATCTCTTTTCTTCCATGTTTTGTTCATGTCTCCTCTAATGTGTTCAACATCTACTTTCCCTTTTCCTTTGTTGAACTCAAAATTAGGTGCCTTTTACCTTGTTGGGCAATACTGTTAGAATTCTTTAGAATAACTGAGAGGGGGGTGGGGGGTGAATCAGTTATCCAAGGTCCAAATGCCATATTAATACTTTTTCACTACTTTTAATGAATCCATACACTTTTCATCCATCCAATCTTAAATCAACCATATTAGCAAGTTATAGTAAATCAACATGCAAAGATAAAACATGCAAGATCAACACATGAAACAATGATTTATGTGGAAACACAATTTGGGAAAAACCACCAGTAACATGCTACTTGATTCTCACTCTTCTGAAGTGATGCCCTGTTAAAGGCATACAACACACTATTAAATGTGACCTTGTTAGAGGATTTCACCAAACTATTAGGAATGGGCCTGGTTAAAGGACTTTAGAACATTCACTTGGAATGTCACCCTGTTAAAGGATTTATCTCATGGCTATTAAACCAACCCAAGTCCATAGGATTTAAACTTTACTGTTACAATTGCTAGAAAGTAACGATAATGGTCTTTTGATCTGATATAACTTACAACATACTTCACATATTTCAGATCACACTTTCAGTTCAATCCTAATGCTTGGCTTCAATCACTTTAGCTCTGACTGCTTGACTTCTTCTCAAGCTTCGTCTCCTTGACTCTTCTAACTCATTGTACCAATGCATCCATATCAGGGGTCTTCTTACTGAAATAGAGTCACTATGCTCTCTTATCTCCTTAGCACCTCCTTCAACATTTCATGCTTTCATGCTTGACCGCCTCTCTCTCTTTTTTTATTAACTTATGACTCCTTAAATAGAAATCTAATTTGTCTTTGCCACCCATTTCTCCCTCTCCAATTTTAGGATTTAGAATGGATTAGGTAGGATACAATGTATCTACCTCATATCTTGTT
Source organism: Cupressus sempervirens (assembly GCA_028749045.1). Lineage (NCBI taxonomy): Eukaryota > Viridiplantae > Streptophyta > Pinopsida > Cupressales > Cupressaceae > Cupressus > Cupressus sempervirens. The sequence goes on from CM053788.1 coordinate 92,696,735, forward strand.
CTTATCTTCAAACTTCGTCAGTTGTATTCTTAAAGTATTCTTAAAAAAAATTTATATGGTGTTCTATGCCACCAGCTCATCATTCTTATCTTCCATTTTAATTCACAAACTTCTAGATAACAACCTTGTCGACTTAGATCTGGCGAATCTTCAATTTTCAAAATAATGTAGCAACTCGACATTATTGATTTATTGGTGCTCAGCATCTCTGTGTTTCTCGGCACTATTGGTTTTACTGGTGCTTGGCATCTCTGTGTTACTCGACACCTATCTCTGCTCGGCACTCGATATCACTCGACACTTGAGCTTGCTCGGCACTTGAAGTTTACTCGGTACTTGAACTTGCTCGGCACTTGAACTTGCTCAACACTTGAATTTTACTCGACACTTACTAAGAATTTTCTCAGCACATACTAGCTTGCTTAGCTCTTTCTCTCTAATGAACTTAGTTGAGCTTTACAAATGTCTTAGCTAAAACCTTACATCTTTGATATGTTTCAGTGTGCCCATTCTTTGTATCTTATAGTATGTCATCAAATACACTTTTTCATCAATGGCTTAGTTGATCCTTATACTTCATTACAACATCATAACTTCAACCTTTCTCTAGGTGTTCTAGTTACATTCTTATAGATTGCCTCCTCCTTGACAATCAACTAATTGATAGTATTTGGATCACTAAAGCAATTGTCATTCTTGCAAGTAGCAAGTTTGACATCAATTACAAAACAATGATTGAAAACATTCTTTACCAGTTCCATATATCATTCCAACAACTTTTCTTATGATCATTTCAATCATTTCCAACAAATACTTGCTGATGTGACCTATCTTCAAATAGCTAAAGAATGTGGTTTGAGTCACCATCTATTGTAGTTACCACTGAAGTGTGTTCTTATGCAATTCTCAGGGACATGTCCATACTCTTGACAATAGTGACAAGTTTGCCTAGTATTGTAGTCCCAATTATATAAGTGTCCACAACTTCTTTCCTTTGTTGATTTTTTTAGTGACCACATGGTCTTAGATCTACACTCGAAGGCTCTATATCCATACTTCTAATAGTTGTAGCAGTAAGCTTCAAATCTTGGTGCATGTATGGTTTTGGTTTTTCATTCATGTGTCTGATGACCTTGCTTTTTGCACTTTTGACAGTGACCCATGTTTTTAGGTTTGTCATGTTGATTTGCATTCTTGCTCCCACACACATTAGCAATATGTCCCTTCTTACCACAAAAATGACAAGTGGATTTGGAGTTCTTACCTTTGTCATTCCTTTCTTCAACAGTCTTGGATGATTCTCCTTCTTTAATATTGGTATAGTCTAGTCTTGATGTATCATTACTGGATCTTGGAGATTTCAATAGTTTCTCAAAGTACTTGATGGTTCATTTGGCTTGTTGAAACTTTTAGCAATCTCTCTTTCTCTTCTTAGATTACTTTTTAGTTGTTCATTCTGCAACTTTAGTGTGGTGATCTCAATGTATTTGACATTCAATTCATGATGAGCATTCATCATCTGGCTTACGGTATCCAATTGCATGTTGGAGATTATGGCAAGCTTAGTTGACTTCTCTTCCAATTTGTTGGCTAGGTTTCTCTTATCTTCTTCTATCATGACCTTGTCTTCAATGGCTCTCTCTCTCTCTCTCTCTTTTTTCAGTCACTTCACATAGCATCATGGCTTGTGATTCTTGCTCAATCTTCAAATCTTTGATTTCTTCTGCTTGTGCTCTATTCTTCTCCATTAGATTTTTTATTGCTACATCAAACTTATTTGGGTCTCCATTAGCAAAGAACTTGGTGGTGTCAATCTCTTTGTACTATGTGTCATTTTCTACAATGGCAATCTCTTTTCTTCTCTTTAAGGATTTCCTCAATTCCTCCCTAGCTTCTTCCAGTGAATGTAGAATGAGTTGGATCTCAATTCCTTGGTTCTCTATAATCTTTTCCAGTTTGTAGGCCTCCATCTCAAGATCTTTTCTCTAAGCTATAAGGCTTCTCCTGATGAGAACTTAGCTCTGATACCAATTGTTAGAATTACAAATGGGAAACATATATTTCTAGGGGGGGGGGGTGATGAATCAAAAGTCCTAGTCTTTGACCAATAAATTTTTTAATTTCAAACAATACATGCATTAGCATATTGAAATAACATGTAAAGTAAATGCATCCACATAAACATTTGACACCAAATGTGATTACCTAGAAACCCTCCAAATGAGAAGGTAAAACTGGGGTGGGGATGACACCCACAACTTTTTACTACTGCAACAATAAAGTGTAACTTGTTAAGGTTACAAGGTTTGACCATGAAACATGATCAGCCCTGTGAATGGCCTACCCTGTTAAAGGCTTACAAGAGACTGTTAAGTCCCACCCTATTAAAGGATTTCACACCCTGCTAGAAGTGTACTTGTTTAAAGGATTTTTGAGCATTCACTTGGAATGACACCCTATTAAAGGATTTCACAATGACTGTTAAGTCAACCTTAGTCCAAAGGATTTCATCTTGCTGATATAGTTGTTAGAAAGTAACAGTAGAATGTCTTGATCTGATAGCTTACAATCTTGTATTGCTGATTTCAGCTCTCAATTCTATCCATCTTGATCCTTTCTGATCTAATATGAAAATATTGTATCCTTGATCCTCTGTTCTGCAAACTGATGCTGCAATTCTTTTTCTCTACTAAGTCGCCTTGAATGCTTTCTAATAATTCATCTCTTTTCTTCCTTCTATTCTTTGCTCACATACCCTTTTGAATTATGGGGCTTCATCTTCCTTAAGGATTTTTGTGATTGGTATGAATCTACGACCGAGATTTATTCTTTTTTCTTCTTTAACCATTCCAATTTTCTAATTCATTGCATGTTGATTACATGGGAAAACCAAATAGATTTGATCTTATCTTCTAAGCTTTGAGATCTATCCATAAGTTGGCATAAAAATGGTTTACATAGTTGTTTGTGCCATCACAAACAACTAGGTTCAATTTGTGTTACTCGGCACTTGATAATATTGATGCTCGACACTGTAATTCTGTCTAACTCAACACTTGAACTTGCTCGGCATCAACCATTCACTCAACACTTGAACTTGTTCGGCATCAGCTATTCACTTGGCACTTGAACTTTCTTGGCACTGTTTATTTGCTCATCACATGAGTGATTCAACACTCATTGCAACTCGACATATTATACTCGGCATATATTACTAGCTCAACATGAACTTAGTAAATATATTAAGTGTGTTGACAATCAATTATCAAAACCAATATGAGATCAAAAAAATTGTGAGCTCTTAGTAGGGAGGTGAAATTGGATTATGATGGGACTTCCAAAGGGATTTTAATAAGAGCTAAGGTTGTGAAATAATACGATTGGTTGAAGCCTAACAAAAAGCCACTAAAAAAGACTAATGAAATAGCTAATATTTGATTCTCAACTTATGTCAAACTTTTAATAGAAAAGAGAGTAAATGACTAGATGATGGAAGGATTGTACTTAGAAAATAGTGCATTTTATAATGAATGTATTGTTAGTAAACTCAACAAGAACTTTTGTATGTTTTCATAAGCTACTACTAAGATTTGTGAAACCTCCTTACCAAGTACATTTATTATCAAGTTATAAATTGTAATAACACTTGAAAGCTGGCGTTGCTTCTTATAAGCCCATTACATGATTTAATATCATATGACATTTAAGGTTAATAGTAAGCGGACTATTAGTAATAAAAAAAAAATTTACTAAAATTTTAAAAAGAGCTACAAGAATCAAAATGTGGGGCCTATAAAGAAATAATTGGCCTTTATGTACTACAATGTGAATCGCCAACATATTGAGTTGGTAGAATATAGTGGAAATTTAGCCAAGGAATATGACCTTTAAAAAGGTTGCATATCCATTACAAGTGATCTAAAATGAGTAAAGTTTCAAAAGTTAATTATTTATCCTAATTTGTATAATTAGACATAGAGAGATAAGTTTAATAGTTATTTCTCCATGTGTATTTAGTTTGAATAACACTAAGTTATTAGAAATGAATAGGATGGGGTCTTTCAAGGTCTCCCCATCCTCACTTATCACTAATTTTTACACTCATATGGGTAAGTTGTCTTCTAACATGACCATCTATTAGATTATAAATCTAATTAACTCTATGACTAATATGCAATTTCAAATCAAAAGATGGATAGAAACTATCATCCCATATAGTTGCATTATATAAGTGTTGTACATTTTCATAGATGTCCTCAACCTTGACGAGTGACTCTATTTAAGACTATATATTTGATCATTGGAGGTGAATTGTATATTTAATAAAATAAATAGCCAATGTACTGTGGTCTAGTGATGTGTGTGTGTGTGTAGGATTTAATATGTAGTTTGATAGAATGTTTCCTTTTAATATTCACTTTCTCCTCACATTAATATTTCAAATGTTGATGCTTAAATACTTTAGATGTTGATATTAGCTAAGAGTGCATACCAATTGATAAAAATATATTATCTATTTTAAGCTCATGTATTATCATAATTTAACATTTAAATGGGTTTATAAATTTATTATGTTCGATCTAATCTATAAAAAAAATCATATTATTATATCAAGTGAGTTGAGATCATGCCAAATATGGTTGCAATCAGTGAAATGCATTATAGTTGTATAGTTGTGGGAAAAAAAGACCATTAGTATATAATATATCAATTTTATCACTTTATTCATTCTTTTTGTTTGACTGTTTGACACACTCATGCAAATGGTATAGATTATTTGTGGAATCAACAATTTGGTCACTTGAACTACCACAACTTGTAACATATCATCCAATAAGACATGGTTTTAGGGTTTCCTTTTATTCAATCTTTTGATTATTTTTTCCAGAGGCACATTCTTGGTAACCAATCTAGGGGAATTATGATGAAGGTAATGGATAGAGAGCTAGATAGCTATTGGATTTTGTACATAGTAACTTTGTAGGGCCATTTTTTAAATCATATTTCAGCAAGGCTAGATATATCTTGACACTTATTAATACTTTTATAGATATACATGGGATTACTTTCTCAAACAAAAGTTTGAGGAATTTGATAATTTCCTAGATTTTAAATATTTTGTAGAAATATAACAAGACATTTCATAGAGATTCTATATAAAGATAACGGGGTAGATACGTTAGCGATCATTTTTAACACTTTTATGCTTCAAAAGCTACCAATGTGTGTAGCAAAAATTTGCATAGATCCTCAAGAGTTTGGTGTTTGAGAATACAAAATAATTTCCTTGAAGAAGATAAAATATAAAAATGTGTATGACTCGCTCCCCATATCTGACACCTTACTATTGGGGAAAGACCATTAGTTCATGTGTGTTACATCTAGGTACAAATTTATCATAAGGCTATGAAGAAGGTACTTCCTTTTCAAGATTGGATTAGTAAGAAACCCACAATTAAGCACTTTAGGGTGTTATGGCTCTCTTTCATGGGCTCACATTCCAGATGAGAAATGCAAGACTATAATATATCTAAATAGGAATCCTTGCATATTTTTTGAGTATCAAAGTGTGATCAACGGTTTTAGACTTCTCCATCAAACAACTCATTATTTTTTCATTTTAATAAGAGTCCTAATTCTTCTCATACTGCTTCTTTGTTTACAACACATTAAAGACTCTGGATGATGATGATAGTTCTTAAGAGGATCTTAATCCTCATATTGTTGATGACTATTATTATTTTTCACTTTGATGGTGACAATGATGACAAGGAATGACAATCCACTAATATCCACAACTTAAAGGTTAATAATTTTCCTCTAGACTCTCTAGCCTCGATACCTCTTTTGTCTTAACAAAAGGTTGATTCAACTAGTGATTACAATAATGATATGTTAGATACTAGAAGAGTGATGTCATAATTTTAGTAGGATTGAAATCTCTTTATTGCTTCCAATTTTTATCCACAGTCTTTTTGAAAAGCTTTAGAATATGGGTTGGTTGATAATCATAAGGCTCATGTGGTAGCAAAATGATTCTCTCAAATTCTCATAATTAAGTGCTCTATTACAATTGAAAGTTGTTAATATGAACTCCATATGAATTTTCCTTGTTATAACTAGAACCAACCACTGGGGATTGCACCACATCTATGTGAAGAGTGCATTTCTTCATATTGACTATCAATATAAAAAAAGTAGCGATAGGAATTTTTTCACTTGATCCCTCACTTATGTATTGACTTCAAATATCTCACTATGTCCTTAAAAAAGATTCCCAACCTTGCTATGCCAAGATGGACTCATTACCTTCTAACATTTGGTTGCACTTACTATCATTTTGATATGAAGATATACATTCTATATAAAGAAGACACTCACCTTTCTAGTTCTCTATGTGGATGGCATGTTAATCATTGTGAATTATTTAAGCACCATCAAGGTAGTGATAATTAAACATGATTTTTTTTTTTATGTATGATTTGTATCTTCTATATTACATTTTGAATATTGACATCAATTAGTCATCTTCAGGTGTCTTTCTTGGACAACCCAAATATGCATTCGATACGCTCTCTATATTTTGAATAAATGACTATATGCATGAATTGAATCTATTTTGTTATAAGTAAAACTTAAGTATAACAATTCTTCACCCTTGTTTGATGGAAATAAATATTGCTATTTTTTTTGGATCCTAATTTACTTCATCTCATATATGACCTAGTTTTTATCTATTGTAGGAACATGGTCTCTCGATTTGACATATCTAATGGTCTCTTGATCCAAACAAAAGCCACATGAGTTGCCTTAGAAAATAACTAAGTGGAGCATTCATTGTATCCATAGTAGTAAAAAATATAAAATTTAGTATGCAATAAGTGTGGATATTAACTTAGTAGGATATACAAACCTAGATTTGGTAGGTAGTTCTTAAGATGTAGCTTCATTTATCAAGACCTATATTTGTTCACCTAGCTAAGTTGTTCTTAATAGAGGTGCTAGCATAGATTTTTAATCTTCCTTATGTTAAGGAGCATTTCTTTCTTTCTTGCATATTATTTAAGCTTTATTAGGTTATTAGGTTGGATTAATATGTAATGCCCACCCATAGTTTATTTTTCTGTTATATTTACTAAACTCTTTTATGCCTATTTTATGCATGTGTTAGTCTCAAGGATATTAGATTTATAATTATGACATTATTTCATGACTTTGATTACATGTTTATCAATAAAAAATTACTTGGTTGATTATATTACACATGTTGATTGATGATTATGATTACTAGTGCATTAATGATGTTTTAATGATTCTTAGTTAGTAAATGTGGTTACTTTTATGATGATATCAAATGACGAATATTTTATATTCACAATGATGAGTTTTCCATGTTCGAATATGTGTTGATTTTTACACAAGACCTATTATAGTACTTACCCCATACTTGTGTGTGTATGGTGTGCATGTTTGTTTTACTTTGTTGTCTGACATGTCTAATGTGGTTAAGGGAGGGAGTCATAGTTACCTGCTAGTCAAGATCTACATGATGTACCACTCTTTATCATTTCTTGTTTAGCTTAGACATATATGTATATGTACATGCTCATCTTTTATGTAGATTGCAGGTACTAGACATCGACTTCCCTGAATTTCCAAGATGAGCATGCCCTATCACAATAATCAATGGTAAGAATGGAGAGATAATGTTCAGGTCCAATCTTAGCCATAGCCTAATTACTTGTCTTGAGAAGGAGGACATGTATTTGACTTTCCACCCTTTTTAAACCCATGCATTTATCTTTGTTTGTGTTGTTTGATTTTCAATTTTGATCTATTTTGATAATGTTACTTTTATGTGGATTTGGCTATGTGATTGATTTGGTAAATGATTTAATTATAGTATTTGGGCTAATAATATAATATTGAGAATTATTAAATATTATTTGAATGAAAAGAAAATATTAAAATATGAGAATATTTAATTAATTAAAAACTAATTAAATAAATGTTTTAATTTAAAAGACTTAATTTAGAAGTCTAATTTTAGAAAATTGGTTAAAGAGAAATTAGAATATGATGATATTTAATTAATTAGAAATAAATAAAATTAATGAATTAGTTTAAAAGATTTAATTTAAAAATTTAATTTAAGAAGATGGATAAAAATAGAATTAAAAGATTAAAAGATTAAAGATTTTTAATATTGTTATATTATAAGGCAAGAGCTTACAACACAATGGTAAATTGGGAGCCTCTCATTGGGGACGTCTTGGGTTCAAATTTACTTGAGATTAACACATAATAATAATTAATCTTAACAATAATTATAAATAATCTAGGCTTCAACCGATTACCAATTTAAAAAATAATGTTTTATTATAATTATTTAATTAATAATAATTAAATTAGAGTTGCATTTAAATAATGAGCTTTAATTATTATTATTAATTTAAATAATAAACTACTCTTTATATAGTGTTTGTACTAATTAATAAAGTGGAGGAAAATAAACTATAAAAGAATATTTTAACTAAGAAGTCCTTTAAGTGTGCATGAAATGAATAAAATAAAATAAATTTATTTGAAGGAGAAGTTTTTGCATGTTCAAAAATTGGAAACCCTAGGTAGAGTAAAACTCTTTATTAAGAGATTTGAGCTCATTTCTAAACACATGGGTTTTGGGAGAAAAAATTTAGAATTAGATCAAACGAATTGTTGAAAGTTTCAGAGGGTTTGGATTTGCATGCATTCACAGATTGTCTTAGATTTTACCTATGGCTTTTAGGTAGGGTTTGAAAATCCATTGTAGAATTTTATTGAAAGATCTATCTACTTCGTGTCTTCCTAGGTGTTTGTATATTGCTTATTAATTTACTCCATTGATTGTTGAATAAAGAATTATGTTATAGATTTTGAAAAGGAAAAACTCATTAATCAAGAAAACTTGACTAAGAAAAATTATATAGAAAAATTGTAGAAAATTATTATGATTGTGTTCTTTTAAACCCCTTTCTAATATAACAAAAAATTAATTTTTGAAAATTGGAAGAAAACAATAAATTGAATAGTTAGGGTTTCAACTTTAAATTTTTCATTAGATCCATGTGCTTATAATGAATTTTCTAAATATAGATTTTTTTTTTTTTTTTTTGGCAAAAGTGGACAAGCCACTAAATATATTAATATATTATTAAAAAAAAAACATGATTCAAAAGCTCAACCAAGAAAGAACCAGCAAGAAAACCTAGAATCGTCACTAAGTACAAAAAATTTGACCATCAAAATTTACATATAGTAACCTCCATGAAGATACATAAATAACGTATTTATAATATGGACCAAACATACACCTCATAATATCCAACTTCAAAAATTAAGAAATTTGTGTTCCATTAACTATCCTTCCTCCATCTTTGCAAATTCTAACTCAACAACCACCATTGGCGAGTACCTAGCCCGCCTATTCAACACACCCCTTGAGCCCTAGTTATTCATATTATCCTTGGGAGAAAACATAACCCAACCAGAGGAAATGCTCGAAATAAAGACATTTGCATTTGCAGTATCGATGGGCAAATTTGCATCCTGCCACCCAATATCTTGCCAAGACTACACATTATCACATGGAGCTGAAGGTGACCGCTCCAAAAAACCATGTGAAGGCCGAGGAAGCTGAAGATTGTTTGAAAGGGCTAGCAAGTCTAGCAAAGCATGCCCTTTTCTCTGAACTCTTTCTCCTAATTGATAACAGAAGGCACAGATAGAAACTTGCAGTGCAAATTTCATTTATAGGGAACTTTGTTTCTCAAAGGATCTTTAAAGCACTTCAAAAACAACCATCAACTCATACTTCCTAAGAAGCTAAGACCTTACGAACAAACCCCCCACTAAAACATTGCAACCCAAAGATCATAGTGTTGCATTGCAATCTTAAGCTTATTGTCCTCCCAATATTGTTGTTTGATGATTTTCAACACAAGAACATCGAGAAGATGCACTGATAAAAGATCCATGGAATTTGACAAAAAGATAGAGACCAAATCGATGGATGTATAAAGTGCTTAGCAATTGGAAAAATAATTTCTTCCCCTAAAACATGCTTGATTGCATGTTGTATTGAGGGTTAATTGACTATAAACATCTCCTCTAGAGTAGCATCATCCATAAATGGCGATAATACATTTTCATCCAAGTGAGGTTGAATCCATATCATGTAGTTTTTGGGCATAATCACCCAATGAAATTTATTGTAGGAATCACACTTAACATATACATTCGTAGGAGACAACATCTTGAAGGAAAGCAATATTCATTGACTAAGGACAACATATTTAAGGAGGAAACATGTACTTTGAGATTGAGAAAAGATATGGCAACTTGAATGAATATAGTGCAAGTTGATACAAATTAAAAGCAAGAGATTTGAAACTTAGTTTACCACATGCAAAGCCATGTGAAACAGACACCCCAAATCATACAAGAAAAACCACACGTCCCAAAATTAACTTCAAACTCATGCGAACTCACATTAGGAAAACATAATGATGACATCATATAAATAATATGTACTATGTTATGATATCCTTTGCACAACCAACAATGACCTCACAGACTTGACCACCTCATCATACTAATGGTTACAGTTACCCTTCAATTTATATGAAATCAAATTATGGAGTGATTCATTTTGTGCGATGAATGGCTCCAAATGAAATGTTGAAATCACTGTACCTTCACACCTAATATTTGATATAAGATCTGCTACTTTGTTACCTTCTTGCAATGTGTGTGACAAACATTCATCATCAAAATAATCAAACAATTTCCAGATTTGAAGGAGAATGTATTTAATTTTCCATGAGAATATCTGTCGATTAAAACAAGCATTGATTATTACTTGAGAGTCTCCTTCTATATGCAATTGAAGAAGGCCACCCTTTTTAGCTAGGAACAACCCTCCAAATAAGGCATGAGCCTCTGCCATATTATTTGTACCATAAAATGAATATAGATAAATATTTTTCCTAAATCTAAAATGAATTGGTTGCAAAATTGATTGAAAAAAGAAAAAGATTAGTTGAGAGGAAAGCATGTTATAACTTAACTTATATATGCATGTGAAAACTATATTAAAAATAGAAACTAAGTATATTATAGTTGCATGATTTGAGAGATCAAAGGAATGTGAAATAGTGATTGCATGTTTATTTTTATTTATTGGAAAAAGAAAAAGATTAGTTGAGAGGAAAGCATGTTATAACTTAACTTATATATACATGTGAAAACTATATTAAAAATAGAAACTAAGTATATTATGGTTGCATGATTTGAGAGATCAAAGGAATGTGAAATAATGATTTCATGTTTATTTTTATTTTATAAAAATATAATATAATATAATATTCAAATTTTTTAAAACTAAATTTTATGATTAATTATTAATTTCAGATTTTAAAAAAAAAATCTTACAATAAAATATTTTTGAAAAAATAAATAGTTATTTATTGATTTCTAAAATTAAATACAAATTATCCATTTAGTTATAAAGTGAATGTTAGTATTAGTGATTCTTTGAGTCTAATTAAACTCTTAGTTGCATAAAAATAATTTTATAGTTATTAATGCAAGGGGGAAGTTAATAAACAAATATTTAGAATTTCATTATATTTTAAAGAAAGTTGTGGTGAAGTGCACTTTGTAATAATCTTGTTAATAACTATTTGACTTTATGAGAGAAATTATAAATAATTAAATTAAATTTATAATTTTATTTCTAGTTGCATTATGAATTAAATGAAAAGTAAATATTAATATTAGACTTAAATAGAAGTCAATTAATATTTTAAAAATGAAATTGATATTAATATTTAATTAAAAGCATACACTTATGTCATTAATTAAATCATTCATGATTTAAGATTATTTAAATTAATAACATGATAATATTGCATGATATTTTATATGCAAACAGTTTTGACATTTAAACATTTATTGATTTAAATAAGTATATTAGCATAACAATTTATATTAGCACGTATATCCTTACATTATTTTTAAGCATATCCTTATAACCCAAACTAAACAAGAGGAAATAATGAAACTAAATCATGTGATTGAAAATTATGTGTTTTCTAGTATTCTATTTATAGTTTTGTGATGCTTATTTTCATGATGGTTGTTCTTTGTGGGTTGTTTAGTTGGCCAAGTTAGGATGTGCACTAGAGGAGTTTTTGAGATTCCTTTTATGATTGTTTGGTTGGATGTCATGATGAACTTTAAGATTTCAATTGAGATTTATATTTTATGAGATTTATGCTATCGAGCATTTATGAGAACTTGTGTTCTGAGAACCACTGTTATTTTTGGGTTGCCTGTTAAAGAATTGAATTTGACAAATATTACTTTTTTGGTATGGCACACAATTGTGGTTTGTGAGTTTTGGGAAGGTAGTCTAGGTGCAAGTCTATGGGAGTGGATTGCAATGGGGGCCGAGACCCAAAGTGGCTACTAGGGTAACTCATTTGTAAGTTGTGTAACAAGTGATAACATAGTAATTAAAATATCCACCCTAGCCCTTTTCCTTGAGATGCACTACAAAGATAAATTAGAAATATTTTCCTCGCTTATGCCTTGAGTGCTTGTACAGGATAAGGATGGCATTGAGATGATACCTAGTGAGAGGTATGACTAATCTCCTCATCTTCACAAGAGATTATTCTAGTTCCGCATTGAGTCACTAGGGGGCCGAGGTCCTGAGAGACCACTTATGTGATGACACTCCATAGTATGGAGCCAAAGTCTCTTTCATGGTTTTTTTTAATACTTGCCTCTAGTGGTGTACTTTTTGGATATTACTTTTGATGGTGTATTTATTGTTAATTGTTATTCATTGATTGGATGTCATTTATTGTTGATAGTTGACTTTTAATAATGAATAATAAGTTATTCATTGGTGATGTTTTTTATTGTTGGAGTTAGTGATTGATGGTTTACTTTTATTGATGATAGTTGTCATCTATTGGTTATTGTTCTTGTGACACTTAACATTGATTTGGAGGTGGTTTTATCTTTTTGGTTTTGATATTTGTTTTGTACTTGGTATCAGTTGTTGATTTTGGTATGTGATGTTGGTTTGGATGAGTGTCCTTTTGATTTTGATTATCTCTTCTTCTTGAGTAGTTTGTGTTACCCTTGAGGTAGTATTGGGGTATCAATTTTCCTTGCCTAGGATTATTTTATGATTTGATTATCTATGTCAAATCATACATTATCTCTCCTACACAATGGGAGTGGGAGCCTAATTAGGTCACCACACAATCAGGAGGTAGTGTCTTCTTACAATTTGGGTCCCCCTTAGATTGACAGATGTTGGATGCTCATTGATACAGTGATACCATTATCATTCTTATTCTTATCTTGGAGACTTATATTCATTTGATATACTTGTATTTATTTTCACATACCCTATTACATGTGTAGTAGATGTTATTCATTAGATGTGCTTTCATATTATTAGTTGTACTTATGCATTTGCTTATGTGATAATGTATATATTATTTCTTTATGATTAGGAGACTTTGAACTTGAGACTTAAAACTATAAACTTCTTAAATGTGACTCAATGTGAAGGAACGCTTGAGGAATGAAAATTTATATTTGTAATTGCTTATGTGTACTTGATGTGTATGTGTATATTGCTTCCTCATTGTTACTTTGATGTTGTTTAAACTTTAAAAAAAATAGTTCAGTAAACATTGTAACATGTTAGGTTTATTTCTCTTGGATTCCCAAGCAAGGCATTACATAATATGAAGACACATGAAAATATACTTCACCTACATGTGTCACTCTCTCCCATGTATGTATAGTTGAGTTACAAGCCCTATTTTGGCTTGTTGTGAACCTCTCATATCTAATTATTTTCTCATATCCTAAATAAGTTGTGGAGTAGTTGGGCTTTACACCCTCTTTTAGCATATGTTCCACTTTGATATATATTTCTATGTTTGGCATGTGGGATAGTTCCAAGAGCAATGGCCTGCTAATGTTAATGTGAGGCAATATTAACCTATAGAGATTATGCCACATGTTTTGGAATTTAATGAGTAGGTAAAACCTCTAACCTTTTGTTTTATTTAAGACTTATTCATGTATTATTATATTATTATAAAAATTTATAATCATTTTTATATTCTTTATTAGGCTCAAGAACAATGAACATTAATGGGATAGTTCCAAGAACAACGACTTGTTAATGTTAATGTGAGGCACTATTAACCTATAGAGATTATGCCACATGTTTTGGAATTTAATGAGGAGGTAAAACTCTAGCCTTTTGTTTTATTTTAGACTTATTCATGTCTTATTATATTATTCTAAAAAGTTATAATCATTTTTATATTCTTTATATTCTTTATTATTCTTTAATGAGTAGGGAAAACCTCTAACCTTTTGTTTTATTTGACACTTATTCATGTCTTATTGTATTATTCTAAAAAGTTATAATCATTTTTATATTCTTTATTAGGCCCCATTTTGGTGAATTTGAGATCAAATATTTTTTTATTCTTGATCCTAGAAACCTTAGTCCTCTTTTCTCACTTCTTAGCTATCATCTTGACACCTAGTTCAAATATCATAGCAAAATCCTAGGTATAGATTGGCCTTATAGTAGACCTATATTTAGGTATAGTTTGGAAAAGTCAATCTATACCCATGGATATGGGCCCATATTTGGCTTAGGGCCCTAGGTTGAGTGTTAATCAAATAAAATATTTAATGGTTTGCCTAGATCAATTTTGAATCCCAAAATGGTAGATGAAGTATAAAAACACCATATCTATCCTCATTTTTGTAACCAAGAACTATACTCAAACACTTTAAATTGATTTTCCAAGAGCAATTGACCAACTAGATTCAAGATTTCAAGGTCACTATCCAAGATCTAGTTTCTCCAGTCCCTTCAAGTTTATCCCAATTTGATCTTGTCCATATAATTATCTAGTTTCTCTCTCATGATAGCCAAGTAGACAAATTCATCTCCCTTTTATTGCAAGTGATTATCAACCCGATCTACATTGAAGATCTAGGAGTGAGCTTCATATATTCATCCATTTTATAGGGTAATCCTTGATTTGTATTCTACAAATCACGGTCGACTCCTTGATTTAAAGCACATTCAAGTATCTTCATCAGTGTGAATGATTTTTAGATCCATCCATGAGGTCTTATGCAAGGTGAATATAACATTTTTTTTTTGACATACTTTTCTTTATGCAATTTCAATTCAAAATCAAGGTTTACTCCTAAACAGGGGTTTGATCAAGACAAGCTCCTTTTACCAAACCCCTTTTACCAAACCTTTTCCCCATTTTTTCAATGTAGGAGAAAGTTAAAGATTTTATGAAACTTTTTTGGGCAAATAGAGAGTAGTCAAAGCAACCTTGAAAGTTTTAAATGAAAACCCAAGGTACAAATCAACTTAGCCAATATATACATGGGTACAAATTGGCTCTTCTAACCTTGGAGACATGCTTAGATTTAGCAAACACACATGTTATATCTTAATATCTAAAAAAAATTGACACAGGTACTTTCAGTATTTTGTCTATTAGTTATTCATATAAGTTTCTTATTTCCTATTTAGTTTCTATATGCAGTTACATATTTCCTAATCTGTGTATATATTTATTATTACTTTCCATTTCAAAATTACATATTTATTGAAGTATCATTTTCCCCATTTAGCACTTGAGTAACCACTTGATTCTATAGGAGCATCTTCCTTCCAAATATGGAATTTTGAAAAGGAGAGGTGATATATCCTATTTGTATTGCTTCCCTTTTCATATTTCACATTTTAGTGAGCTCGACTCATAACATTTCCTCTTTTGATTTTGGTATTTAGATTGCATTCACATCATTGTATGTTTTAAATCTTCATATATTATTTGATAGTTATATGTACTTTTCATTAATTATGCTTAGTTGATGTTTGCATATCACTTTCAAAGTTTATATTTACATTATATCTATCTCTTTTTAATCCTAAAGTGCACAAGTATTATCATGTTAAGTCCTACTTATAACATTCCATTGTAGGGTTAAGGCAAATATGAGCAGCAAATAATATTAAGATAATAGAAAAATAAATAAGAAACAAAAACAAATAACAAAAGATCTAACATGATTCACCCAATATGGGCTACATCCACCATAAATAGTTTCCCATTTATTTTATTATCTAGCAAAGAGAAAATTACAATATGATAATTTCACATTACACTGTCACTTATTTATATGCTCTTTAGGTGGTTTACCAATGCTAGTTAACAAATTAATTCTAAAAATGCTTAACAATTAACCTAGGGAAATGCTTGACAACTTAACCCAAAATGCTTGATGAGTTGACCAAAAGAACTCCATGATTCATGGTAATTGTATAGTGATTTTCTAATTAGTAACAACAAACCAACATTCTAGTTAAAAGAAGTTGTAGGCTTATTGGTTCCTTTAATCTCAGGTTCTCTTTGCTTCCTAGTAATCTTGATGAGATCAACATGAATACTAAATATATTCCTCCTATTATTGAGAACAACTCTTCCCACTCTTCTTGTGATGAATATGAGACCTTTAAAGTTTCTTGTATGCAATTTCAAAAGATTTCCCATAACTTCAAAAAAATGGAACAATGGTAGTAGCAAAAAAAACTTTGATCCCAAGATTATCTCTGCTTGGTCAAATGATTGGTCTAGAAACTAGAGCTTCATGCTCATGGATTGGGATCCAAAGTAGCATCCAAATTTTCATTGAACTCATTTAGTTATTGACCATGGACATAGGACTTGAAATGATGTCTGCAAAGTATATGCTCTAAACCCTTTAATTGTCATTTCTAATCTATGGAGACAAGAATTCTTGAACAAGGATTCTATTTCTAACTGCAGATTTAAATGAGCTTAATCTAGAATACATAAATTTAGTTACAAACAAGATTCTACACTATTTGTCTTTATTGCAGGAGCAACCAATGGTTCTATTACCAATGGTTGTAGAAATAATAGAGTTTTATCTACCTTAGGAACAATGAAAATTGATCCTACTAACTAAATTCACTCCCCCAAATGGCCTCCCTTGGATGATTGAAAGATTATAAACTCGTATGAAGTATTGAAAAACAATATTGTCATCTTTATTGATATAAAACCCATGAACATTACAAACTAGAAATAACAACTATATTGAATGTTGTTACATATTACAATCTCTCCTCTATTATATGAGGTGTGAGTTCACATCTTTATTTATAACATCTAAAAGAAAGTAACTTACTAAATCTAGCCTCAACAATCAAGGATTTAGCAACATCATAAATAAGTTAGATGAATGTGAAACACATTCATCTTGTTTGAACAAGTTTTCAGAAAATGTAATGTGCCATAACCTTTGGACTTCCGCAAGTAGTTAACAATTATCAATTGTGTTGACCTAATCTTCAACAAACCATCGGTATAAGGTGGTTGCATGATCTTGTCATTACTTTACTTCCTTGTGTTTTTCCTTATGATTTGTTTTGACTTATTCCTGCAACAGATTAGTATACATGCAATATACTGAAACACATATTCATCCCAATAACTCATAGAAAATATTAAATTCACACATAAACTATTTCTTGCTCACAATATTTGGCTGCAGGAACCTACCCATTAAAAAAGTTAAGGAAGAAAATATTCTATCTACCAATATGAAGATAGGATTTTATTTATCTCATATAAGTTATGATTATAACATTATATCAATAAAATCATATGATGTCTTCAACCATAGAAAAGTAGAGTCATATTATAGGTTCATATAGCATATATAGTAAAAAGTCCTTGAACTTTTAAACGGAAAAGATCCTGTAAATAACTATATAACCCATAAAACTTATACTATTTTCTAGTCTCATCAATCTCCATTGTAAAGGGTTTGAGGAAGTTAAAGGAATGAGTTGTCCTCAGCCAAAGCGTCAATCTCTCAAACTAATTAGAGAACTTATTACCCAATGGAGTCTGTCCTTTATTTTAGGACCTACCCAGACCCTCTATTGTTAACAATGATATGGATCTCATATTTACTATTTAAAAGAAAAAAATGTTTATACTCCTTTCTGTGATATTCATGATCGTCTTCATAATTTGAATCCTTTATGGCAAGCTGATTTTTTATAGTGATTAGGATACTATTATCTCTTATAAACGGAAGGGGAATGTAAGGCCCCACTCGAGAACCCAAAAGAAATAAAGCTAATATGTTACAAAATTTGTGAAACATTTTGTTTTAAAAGTTTAAGCGACATCAAAGTAACAATGCAGAAGCAATATACACATACAAAACATTTACACAAATGAAATTACAATACAAATTTCATTTCCAAAGGGTTCCTTTGCATTGAGTCACATTTAAGAAAGTTTTATTAGTAAGTTTAAGTCTCAATTACAATGTCCATAAGAATAAAAACATACATAATCTCATGTACACATACATAAAGCAACCGATATGATAGAGTGCATCAATATACAATACAATATCCCATAGCATCTCAAAACACATGATGCATAGATACATCAAACGAATAGAAGTTTGCAAGATATGAATAAGAATGATAATGATACAATTGTATCAACATGCATCCAACATTTGTCAATCTAGAGGGGGGGGGGGGGGGGGGTGGGGGGGGGGGGGGGGGGGGGGGGGGAAGGAAATGGTAAGAAGACACTACCTCTTGACCACGTGGTCACTTAATCAGGCTCCCACTCTCACCATGCAGGAGAGATAATGTACCATCCACACACAAAAAATAAAATCATAAAACAATCTTAGGTAAGGAAATCTTGATAGTCAAATCTATCTCAAGGGAAACACAAACTACTAATAAAGAAAAAAAAACAAAAGTTGAAAAGACACTCGTCCAAACCAACATCACATATCAAAATCAACAATAGATACCAAGTACAAATCAAATATCAAAATAAAAAAGATACAACCACCTCCAAATCAGTGCTAAGTGTCACAAGCACAATAACCAACATATAACAACTGTCATCAATAAAAGTAAACCACCAATCACTAACTCCAACAATAAAAAACACCACCTATGAATAATTGGCATTCGTTAATAAAAGTTCACTGTCAACGATAACTGAAATCCAATCAATAAATAATAGCTCACAATAAATACACTATCAAAAGTAATATCCAACAAGTAAACCACCAATAAATACATCACTAGAGGAGAACATATAGAAAACATGGAGACTCAGGCTACACACAATGGGAGTGTCACTACATGAGCCAACTCTAAGGTTACCATGGTAGTCTCTGAGGACCCTGACCCCTTAGTGACTCTATGTGGAACTAGAATACCCTCTCGTGAAGATGAGGAAACTAGTCATACCTCTCAAGGTTTCATCTCATTCTCATCATTAGCCTATACAAGCACTCAAGGCATGTATGAGGAAAAATATCTAACTTATCTTTTTAATTTATCTCAAGGCATGAGGGAGGAAATTATTTTAATTACTATCTTATCACTTGTTACACAACTTACAATGAGTTACCCTGGCAACCACTTTGAGCCCCGACCCCATTTGAAGCCACTCCTATAGACATGCACCTAGACTACCTTCCCAAAACTCACAAATCATAATAGTATCTCATAACAAAAAAGTAATATCAATTGAATTGGCTCCTTAACAGGCAACCCAAAAATAACATTAGTTCTCAAAACCTAAGTTCTCATAAATGCTCATCAAAAGAAATCTCAAAAACGCCTTTGGTGCACATCCTAACTTGGCCAACTAAACAACCCACAAAGAAAAACTATTACGAAAATAAACATCACAAGACTATAAATAGAATATTTAAAAAAACACATAGTTTTTCAGCCTTATGATTTAATTCCATCATTTTCTCTTGTATAGTTTGAGCCATAAAGATGCGTTTAAAAATAAAGTAAGAATATACATGTTTTTGAAATATAAAGTGACCAAAACAAGGGGGTTGACCCTTACAGGCAAAAAATTGGTAACCAACACATTACCAACAAAAACTAACATAAGGCATCACACATCAGTTAACTACACTAACAACCAAGAAATTGCCACCAAGTAGAAAGCTAATCTAACTTTACAACTATAGTTCTAACCATACTATGATTGTTCAAAGTATTAAATTTTGGCATAAGTAAACCAACCCAAGCCGGAAACAACACACTACCATTTACATCTATCAGAGTAACATCTATTCTAAAGTTGAAGGCTATAGTACTAAACATACTAATAAAGTTTAGAATATAAAACTATTGGCATAAATAGGCCAACCCCAAGTCTGAGTAACATCTATAAACTAGAAAACCAGGTAGTATAAAAAGCAAAAGACACAAGGGTCAAAAGAACCCCTAGAAACTACCATATTATTTCTCATCCTTTTCCTTTCCTTTCCTAGCCAAGTAGTACCCTAGGCCAATCATCAGCTAGAAACTTATAGAGGAGCTTGTTATCCTCCATGTCCATCCCTGTTTCATCCTTCTCCTATGCTAGTAATTGGAAAGTGGTAGCAATAGCATGAGTGACCTTCAGTGCAAATTTAGAGGAGAAGAACCCCTCCTCTAACAATTTGACCCTTTTTTCTAGCTGTGCATTCATTTTGTTTTGTTCATCCTCTTTCTCCTTGCTTTCTTTTTCAACATTCCTAACCACCTCTTTAGTCTTTGTCAACTGGCTTTCATCCTGCAAAATCTAAGGGTTAGTAAAAATATTGGATTTGTCCTTAACTGGAGAGTAAATGGTGATAGGGGAGGTGTCCACTTTGATGTTGTCCTATAGAAGGTAATAGGTGCAGAGTAAAGTTGGCCAACACATGTGTAGTCTCAGTGGTATTGGCATTACCAGTAGACACCTGGGTATTACCGGCAGACACCTGGGTATTACCAACAAATTTTTCACTTTTTTCTTTCTCCTCTTTCTCTTTTTCTCTCTTGGAGTCAGAATGTTTCTCCTCCTCTAGCTGTCTTTCATTGTTCTCAAAACTCTCCTCTTCTGCCTCTTCAACCCTAAATCTATTAGACTTTTTCTTATACCTTGCCTAGTTTTTTGCAAGCCTTCCTGATCTTCTCCTACCCTTTCCTCCTCCCCCCTCTTCTAAATCCTCTATTTCCACCTCCGTTGGTTTTTCAACTTTGATTTTTTTACAACACTTTTGTTCAATAACCAATTATGGGTTTTTATTTTTCTTATTATCTCTACTAGGGGAGGGGTGTGGGGTGTGGATTTTGGTTCCACTATTGGTACTTGGAGGGAAATTCTAGTGGTGGCACTGGTTGTCAACCACAACAACCCTAGGGGGGTAGAGGCAAGATGGAACTAGTGAAGTCTAAAAATCAAGCCTTGGTGGATAATGGTAAAATTATGACCCTTACTCCTCTTTTCCCTAACATCACTAACCATATCCTCTAGAGAATGTAATAGAAAAAATGGAATAGAAATGAAATCTCTATTTCTAAAATGGTTCATGAGGGGGAAGCAATAATAATAATAAACTCCAAACCTGCCTTCAAGCATGAGGTACTTCATGATCACCAGACATACATCATCCCAAGGAGCCAGTAGCTTATCCCTCCTAAAAGCCTCCCCTATAGTGAACAAGTTCTTCATCTTCTACAAAAAAACTAATCATGTTGGCTTCATCCACTGTTTTCGTAACCTTCTTCCATTTTTTCCCTTTCATGGACATCCTAGTGACCATTGCAATTACATCCTCATTAACTTGGAATGTCATAACATTTATGGTAACCTTACGATCATTCCACCCATTCACAAACTGAAGAGCACAATTTTCGTCATACCCAACCATTGCTTGCATATAAGGAAGAAATCCCCCCTCCTTTAATAGGAACTAGGTTGCCACCCTATCTTAAAAAATTTCAATCTTCGTTGTCTCCAATCTATTCAAGTCTCTACCCATTTTTTGATTCTCCAACCTTAGTAATATGCATCTAAACCTTCTTGTCATCAAGCTTTCTATGAACAATAATATTATTAATCATCAAAACACATCAATGATACAAATAACATCTATAGGATTTTTAAATGTCCCACAAGCAAGTTTTGGGGCGCTTTGAAATCCCATTCATTTTCAGTATGGGATTCGTGTGTACTCAGCATCACTACTCTAACATCCCTAAAATCTCTGACAACCTCAGTAATGATATTTTTCATACTTTCAAAAAGGAAATATCTTAAATTTCACATTATGTTACCATAATGGCGAAATAACTCATGTCTCAAATTAAATCCATTTATTATCCAATCTGTATGACAGTGTCTCATCATCTTTCCCTAAATTTTTTTATTAAATTTAGCAAATTTTGCCTTCCTAGATATGATACTGCCCAAATTTGGAACTGACCTTTATTTGCCTAGCCATAGTTAACCTTTGGTTGCCCCCCCTTCCTTGCAGATCAAGGCCTTAATTTCCTCCTTTAGGCTATCCATGCTTCTCCAACACGTCATTTCCTTTAATTCAAACCCCATGGCGGCAGCAGCATCCGCCACCATATTACCTTCTCTGTATATGTGCTGCAACTAGACTTTTTCCATCCCATTTATATTATTTCTAATATCCGTGATGATATTTTGGATATTCCAGCTTGGCTAGGAAACTCCCTTCACCAAATCAATTATTAATCTGGAGTCACCTTCTATAGTTATTTCCCTTATT